>BQNB010118772.1:0-20930 GCA_026074375.1 Tanacetum coccineum
TGAAAGATGAGTGATTATCATTATTTTAAGTTGCCGGAAAATATAAAGATGTCGCTTGGGATGGTTACATTTATAAACCCTTAAGTTTTTATTAAAACTATGCTCTTATAATTATTTAAATTCACATCAGAACGAGTAAACAAAGAAGAGCACTTGATCGCTGTTTAATTACCAGCATATGCTTTCTTGCCATAAGTTAAAAATCGTAGGGGAGCAGTAAGACAACGATTTGCCAACAACTTAAAGAAATTGTCATCAAATGAGTTTGACTGATGTTTGTCTCTATTTTTAAATTGGCTAAGATTGTAGACTCATGTTGAATGTTTATTTGTTACTGCACACCTCTCTAGTCTAGATGTTTCACTTTCAACATATAAAACAATGTCTTACCACCCAAAATCACATATTAATTACTATATATAACAATCATGAACCATTTCTACTGTTCATAAAATTTGATACTCGTAAAATATTAACATTAACTCGTATTTAATAAAAACAAAAAAATGTTACGAAGTAGTATTTTAAACTAAAAATAAACTAGGTGGATGGTAATTTATTTACTTAATCTAAAAGATATCATGCGTCCAAATCTCTTTTTATTCATTGTATTATTTTATTTTTTTCTTATAACACAAGATGTTTTATTTTTTACTCACCTTTAAAATGAAAATTTTAATATGTGTTGCAACTAAAATTATTGTTATTGGAAAAACATACAATCACAAGCCTTACTTTTGATATGATTTCTATCCCACTAAGGATCAGTGGGTTTTGAGGCATTAAAAATGAAAAAAACTAAAAATTAATAAAATATATCAAAATGAATTTTGAATTAAAGAGCATATAATTTTAAAAAATATGGTGAAATTAGATCATAAAAAAATAAATAGATAATAATATATTTCTATTTAAAAATAAAGATTGCTTTTAATTAAGAAGTGACGCATGTCACTCTAATATGTAGTTCCTTGAAATAAGATAGATGGTCGAGATTCACATCCTTATATTTTCATAATAAGTAAATTTAAAAGTTTGATTTTTTAAAAATAAAATGTCTTAACTGCTTTATAATATAGTATAGAAATAGAGAATCTAATAATTCTCATATTTAATTTATCTTTGAAGAACTATAAGATCAAACATGATTTTACAAGTTCTCACATTACTTATTTCCATGACTTTTTTATATGGTTTTATCCTATAATTTATCTTTATATAAGATCAAACACGATTTTATAATTCTCACATTACTTATTACATGTAACCTTATGATAAATAGAAGTCAAAATAAAGATGCATTGTGCTATAAATTATACGTGTAACATTTTATTTTTTGTAAATGAACAATTATGAAGACAACCCGAATATCAAAACACGAAATCTAGAGACGTGGTATCTATCATATTTGCAAAAAACAAAAACGTGAGGACCCGTGTTGGAAAATGAAACCAAAGAAACAACAAGAAAGTACGTAGATACCAACGAGATTATAAATAATATGCTCACGATATACTTCTGAACCCCCTTTATTAATACAAATATAGATTACAACGGAAAAAAAGAGTGGGTGGAACTAGCATCCCCTCCACCTCTATTTATAGTGATGATGGGGGTAGAAAAGCATATAAAAGTACGTTTAGAAAACTGCCTAACCGACCTTCTCATGAAACCGGCCATAAAGGCCTTTCCTTACCTTGCAAGACAAGCTTTAAACAACCTAGTTCTAGTCTAACGCTAATCTAAGCTACAACGTACATGTAAGTCCCTAAAGTACGTTTAATTAAGTTTGCTCCTAATATCTTACAATTTCCACCTTACGAGTAGTTCTTAAACATACGTGATATTCATCTCCTTTTCTAGGAACCTCGAATAAGAGAACAACTTGTTGTCGACTATGTATTGCACCTCAGTAATTTCCAAAGATTAGCCTTCTTAGACTCTTTCACTTCTTTATATGCAGTAGCATTACCTTCTGCGATCAAGCGCTCTATTGATCAGGTATTCTAGTTTCCATAATGTTCATGTCAGAACCATTTTCAACAATAGTCTGTTTTTATGTTTTGTGTGTCTTTTTTGTCTAGTTAGGTTTTGGTTATTATTGTTGGTGGTGTACGTTTGGTTGTTGTTTTCTTTGTAATTTGTTGTTTTTACCCTAGTTTTGTAATTGTTGATGTTTTGTTGTTTTTTCATGTGTGTTTGTATTGAGTTTGAAGTTTGTTTGTTTGTTTTGTTTGTAACATTTCATGCTCCTTTATCAAGCAATCTGTGTTCATCTTTTCTTCAATTTGTTTAACCCTTAACTATCTTTGAGACACCGCATTATTATTGTTACTAACCTCAATAACATTAGCTTCATGATTTCAATGAGCTCTTTGTAGTTCCACCGCAAACCAAACATGTTTCTTATCATGTACTCTATGGGCTCTTGTTTTAATGTCAGGCCAAGTTGCTTCCACCTCGCTTGTTTTGAACAACCATGATTTTGTACACCATTACCATCAAAATTTTTGATATCAAACCTAGCTATGGAACCAACCATTCTTCTTTAACCTTACTAAAGACCTTGTCAAGTTGTTTCTTAACCAAGTTTACTAACTGTTGGATTATGGATCAGTAGGCATAGCATTTGATTCATTACGAATATGTGGAGCCTTTTGGGGGCACACTCGGTTAATACAGGAGGAATGCGTTTAATACTTCACAAATATAAACCAAGGGCTAATTGGAACAAAAATCCGAAATCAAGGGGGACACCAAAGTGGTCGGCTCCTATGGGAGGGTTCTAGTTGGGTTTGTGTTAAATTTAATTAGACATAAAGAAGGACCATGAAGGTTATTCTCAGATTTAGGTTTTGTGTTGACTATATAAACACCCTATATCCTTCCTCCATAATTTGCTCATCCTAAAACCTTTCCTCTCCCTCCCTCACCGAATCCGCACTGGCCCCTTCTTAGGGTTGTTTTGGTTCGGTTCTACACCTCAAACGGTATCTTAGGTTGAACCCCATTTGGATTTTCGGGGTCTTTAGTTCCCGGTTTTATGGATTTTTTTAGTTAATTAGGGTTTATTATAAATCTTATACGGTTAAATTGATTCAAGACACAAAGTTTGATTTGATTTAAGGTTTTGATTCAGAAGGTACATTATGGCTAGTTCGTGAAGTTAAGTCTGACAATTACATGTTTGGTTGACGTGATTGTTGTTAGCAACCGTAGAGGTGTTTGTTTTAATCACTATATTTATTTTCAAGATCAATGATGGAGGTGACGTTTTATATTTACTTTTCATGTACGTAGTTAAAATATGCTATTATAGATCCTATCGCTGTTGTACTCGTAGTTACTTTGGATACTAGATATTAAATCCCAACAGTGGGCATCATGAGCCTACTCTTTTTAGCGTTATAGGTAAACGTTTTTATTGTTTTTATACGCCCTAGTATACATGCCTATTATTAAAACATAAGCTATGATCTACTGCGTTTTATATTTTATTCATGTTTTACTAGTAAAATATGACAATGATATGCAATTCCTTGCCATAACTGAATAAAATATGTAGATCTTGATCTTGAAAAGTTATTAAAAGTTAATTATAGGTTAAAAATGGACTAATTAAAATAGTTAAATAAGCTTGTATGCTTCCTTTTGTATTATTGTCTATTCAGGCTATAAGACCCACTCAATCACATATGTGGTATGGGGCGATCTAGTTACTTAGCAGGAAAACTAGTGAGGGTCTTATGGTTCGCCAATTTGGGGAATACTCGTAGAGACTCGTATTTTACATGTTTACTTGTCTGGTTAATGTTATTTTTTATATTATGAAGACATGTATGCATGATTATTTAATGCTCTAATGTTTACTACGCCTAGTAAATATGCCATATGACCAAAAAAAGATTGACGTTCGATGTATGTCTATTAATTTTTCCTCGCCTAAGCATGTCATAGGTGACCTAAACCATTTGTTTCGTGGAAATGCTCTTTGTGTTAGAATTAATATGAGTTTTAACTAGAAACTTGTATTGTCATGAATATAAAAATTAGAACGCTATGAATCATGGGAAGTACGGCTACATCCACTCGAACATAACTATTAAGAGTAGTTTAAGGGCGGGGTGTTTTTACGTTATTCCTAATGAAATAAGTTTTTAACTATGCTTCGCTGTGACTGTTTCTCCGCTTCTTTGTGAGTTCGATTGGAGTTACCATGAACCATGGCATGTCACTACAGTGTCATTATTAAAGGTTTTTAAAAATTAGTGTCACAAAGTTGTTTTGCATGCTTCTTTGTACACGCTTTTTAACACATTTTATGTGCTATCTGTATTTTTACCCCTAAGAAAAATTTTAAATCTATGTCAGCCAACCGTAGAACACGTGCAATTGGTTGACTGCCTTGGTCAGACCTTAGAGCCCTACCAACCCATGGCGAATTTCGTGTACTAGTCAGACCTCTAACGATTTTTGCAAGTTCTTGCTTGGTCGACTTAATTCTAGTAGGCTTGGTCAGACTTGGCACCAGAGGCATAGATGATACTTAACTGCTCTCAAACTTTTATTACATGTCTGAATAATATTTTTGACAAAGGTATCATAAATCCTAAGAATCTGCATTAAATGCAATTAAACGCTCGGCGCTTACCTCTTGCTCCTACTTCTATACGCCCTGGTCAGACTTTGGTAAAGTGCCTTAGAGTAGGTCAAGTTGGATCTTAGTCTTTAATTAGTTAATTAATTAGGTAGTTACTTCTATTTAGAAATTTAATTTATCGAAAAATACTAAATTGAACTTTCTATGTTTGATTAATTGAGTTTTGTAAACATAATTCGTAAACGATGACAGACAAAACATAGTCTCTTTTCCTAGTAGAAAGTCGTGATTACTTCTTCTATATTATTGGTTGACAAGAATAATTGTTATTTTATATTTATATTTAAACTAAGTTACTGTCTTTCATTACCCTTCTTTTCGCCTTTGAAATAATTGGAAAGATAAAATTTTTTGTAGTAATAGAGAACATTTTTTATTCTATAGCTACCAAAATAATTTAATAGTGCATTTGTCACGGATGTATGAGTTTAAAACCGCCCAAACAGTAAGAATTTACTAGCATATATGCTAAGGTATTTTTCTTTGATCATATCTATTCCTTAAGGTGTTAAATTACCCTTGTGGCTACATTATGCAGCAATAGAAGGAACAATTTTCATACATAAATATTCAAGTTAAAAGAAAGCGATAAATGGCTAGTCTCTCATCTACATAAGTAGAATTTCATATTCTTTGCTCAATACCTAAGTACATTGCTATTTGTAGGCATTCTAAGAGAATAGGAAAGTAAATAAATTTTTGTTTGATTTCTACTGTTGATGTAACACTTACAATGTTGATAAATCCAGTAGGAGCTATGCATTTTATTACTGAAATGACATTCTTGTAATTGTGTCAAATTCAGTGGGTGCTACAAGATTTATTTCCTTGTTAGTTTGCCTATAGTATTTCTACGCTTGCTTTGAAATAATTAAGTACTTTTGGAATACGATACAAACCATGTTAAGTAAGGATTGCATTTTATTTGTAGATAACAAAGTCCCATATCTGAGGTTTACTTCTGAAATTGTAATCTATAGAGTAATATTCCAACTTTCCTTATTATAATATTTAGTTTGAAAATCTGCTTGTTTATATCTATGACACTATCATATTGTTTATACAATTAAGCGCTTGTCGTATTGTTTTTGTTTATCTTAGATAATGTTATCCCGTACACAAGTGGGAGAAATCTTAATTGTGTGCAAGGAACAACATATAACTATATGATTATTGGTTTTTCTAGACCGCAATGTAAGAGTGTGAATCAATCTACTATGACGTAAACACAAAAGTTTTTGTTGCCTATTACATTTGAAGTGCAAGATTATTAATATATAACTACTTGATTTAATTAACTATATGATTTAGTGAAAATATAATCTGGTTAATGAAATAATCTAAGATTTGAAGGTATGAAATTAATATTGAACTTAAGAGTTTGCGTTCATGATTACTTTAGTGAGTATAATTATGTTTGCTTGCTAAGACATAATTATAAAGTTCTTGATTTTATCAATGACTCATAAAATAAAGTAAGTAGTAAAATTGTTATGTCTTCTTGTTAAAACATTAACATGATGTCCTTGAATTATTCAGAGACTTGTAACGTATAACTTTACATGTTCTGTTTTCTTGAAACACATGAACATAGAGTTAACATGAGGTCCTTGAATTATTCAAAGACTTAATAATGTATAATTGACATGTTTTGTTTTCTTGTAAACACAAGAACATGGAAGTCTTGAATTGTTATGTCTTCTTGTGAACATATGAACAAATAGTTCTTGCTTAATTCAAGAAATATACATTATAGCATGCTCTTGGTTTTAGATTACTGTGTAATCAATTTTGGCCTCGGACCCCAATTGACTAAGCATTTGATAAAAAGAATTAAGTTATCTAATGGAATTTTGATGGAGTCTTACAATTCCAATACTCATAGAATACCACATTATTATGGTGTGTCTAATGTGTTGAAACAAACTATATTTATATTGTTTGATTCATGATTAGCTTGAATTGTTTCTACTCCAAAATCTATCAAGGTATAGATATTTGTGTTGTCATAGATACACTCATATAGTAGCAACCTAGAAGGTAATCTAGGACATCATCTTTGGATTGAGATGAATCAATTATGTTATTGATTGAATGTTCTAAAATTTGTTAAAAGTTATGAAGCATTTTATTAACAAGCTAGAGATGAGAATACTTAAAATGTGTGTTGTGTTTTCCCATTAAGAACCAATCATATGTTGCTTAATTACTTAGTATTTAGAGAGTTTTTCTCTACTTACAACGTAAGTGGAAGCATCGTAACCTTGAAATATTCAGAACCAAATACAGAACCTTCTAAATCTACTTGCTGATTTTGTAACATAAGGTTTACATGTAAATGTCAAACCAAAGTATATTAGAACTCACATTCATAAATCTGTAAGGATGCCTCGTCACTTGATTGATATTTTAATATCAATGCTGAGAAATATAAATTAGAGGATCATTTCAAACCTGCTAATTGCTAAGATACATTATCACATCTTTAAATTGATAAAGGTATAGAAATTATTAATGATAAGATGCTTATAGTCCTTAAAAGTCAATCAAGTTTTGAGTTTGATTGATCTTTTATTCAATAGTTAAATGTGCAGGTTAGAATGAAGTTTCTTTAGAAGATAGGATGTACTAAGGATAAAATGTATAGGATATTAATGTCTGACTGATGATAAGAATTTTGATCTTACTCAATCAATTGACTATGATTAAATCTTTCTTTTCTGTACGTATTAATTATATAAAGATATCTAATTGCCATACATGATTTCTTGAATCTTAGATAAGTCAAGTTAAGGTTCATAACTCTTTCCTGGATGATTACCTTGGCGGGGACGATAGTATCTAAAGGGTATATAAGTTCTATATTTGATAAATTGGCATTTAGATTTAAGACTATTTCCTTAATGATTACTTTTGCGAGGATGGTGTGTAATCAAAAGGGGTTAAAAGTCTATATAATCTTTATATAGTATACAAGATGAAATAATCAAGTATTAGATTGGATCATGCATCTTGAGCTGGATCTTGAATTAAATTAACAATTATGATTTGATTAAATTAAGATAACTACTGAGTACACCTGACATTGAGTGGGAGCACCATGTTATTTTCTTAAATTCGTATGTTGTATGACATACTGAAAGTATCATTCCACATAAGCTAGATATTAATCCTTAAGATTGGAATGAAACTTCAATTGGGAATTTAGGAAAACAAACGACCTTGGAATAAATATTTATTAAGATAAACATATGCGAAAATAAAGTCCAACACAAATGCAATATGTCATTGTAGCAAGTCTTAAAATGATATATTTTCACTTGAGATATTTAGACATGGATGGAAACCTTGTGTTTTTCTTTTAACTAAGGGTTCATCATGTATATATTATATTGTGTATGCGACTGGATTGTTACTTTCGCATGATAGCAAGATGAGCTAAAAACAGCAGTATCTAATTGTAAGAATTTAGATAACAATATCTAATTGAGGATATTTAGATGAATGTTTTACAAATGTTTATGTATTATGAAGCATAGCGTTTTATGTGTACATTGATGCTAGAGGATAATCAATTCTAGTTAAAGTAGTATTTTATCATTTATGATCAATCTACTAACTATATATGCTCAACAATGAGCATTGCTGCATAACACATTAAAGAATGAGAATACTTTACATTTTTAGAAACTGTAAAGATGACTGTCTGAGATAAATATGTTGTTGAATTCAAATACTCTATAAAAGGTACTATTACCTTGTCTATAATATGACTCTTGCAATAGTATGCACGAGAACATAAGACCCTCATGTTATTATTCAAATCTTTTATAATTATGTGAATTTAAAGCAAGTATTCAGAAAGTTTACTCAGATGACTATTTAGTTTTCTTGCAAAAGATATGTTGAAAATGTTAGATACATTAGACTTCAACTTACTAACTAGTCTCATGCATATCTGTTTTAGTATTTAGATAATTGGGATTGTAAGATAGCTTTTACTTTCTGATGAATAAAGATACTTGGTATTTGTTCTTATACATTATAAAAATTTATACTCAATATATTTGCATGTTTATCCATGAATGATTTCTTATCAGTGTAAATATGTCATTGTCGGTTAAACAATATGGGAATATTGTTATGTAAAGGCAATATGGTGTTGGTTATATTCCGTGAATATATGGATTTGTTCCCACCAAATTCATATGTATTCACAAAGGATGCATATTGGATACCCTAACCTTCGAGCCTTTACTTTTGGTTTTTTTTTTATTTTTTTTTTTTTTATTTTTTTTTTTTTTTTTTTTATTTTTTTTTATATTTTTTTTTTTTTTTTTTTAATTTTGTCGAAAATGGTTAAAAACCGTCCTTAGTCGTGAGATACAAGCAAGTCTGTATTTGTGGATTTCACTTGTGATTATAGCAATCGCTCTTTTTGTCCTGAAACAAGGCAGTTATAAAAGTACTTTTTCGGAGTGTATGTGAAGGCAACATCCACAACACTTGTAGTCAATAAAGGATTTGTTCTCCACTTGATTTGCGTGCTGAAGAAGATTTACCATTGGGCCCTCTCCTAGATTAGTCAGATAAATGAATGGTCATTCTCAAAGGGTAATGCAAGATGATTCTTGATTACATTTGGTATATATGAATTATAACATTAGCTTCATGATTTCAATGAGCTCTTTGTAGTTCCACCGCAAACCAAACATGTTTCTTATCATGTACTCTATGGGCTCTTGTTTTAATGTCAGGCCAAGTTGCTTCCACCTCGCTTGTTTTGAACAACCATGATTTTGTACACCATTACCATCAAAATTTTTGATATCAAACCTAGCTATGGAACCAACCATTCTTCTTTAACCTTACTAAAGACCTTGTCAAGTTGTTTCTTAACCAAGTTTACTAACTGTTGGATTATGGTAGTCGGCTAGCATTTGTACATTACGAATATGTGAGCCTATTGGGGGCACACACGTTAATACACGGAGAATGCGTTTAATACTTCACAAATATAAACCAAGGGACTAAATTGAACAAAATCCGAACTCCAAGGGGGACACCAAAGTGGTCGGCCCCTATGGGAGGTTCTAGATGGGTTTTGTGTTCAATTAATTAGGACATAAAGAGGACCATGAAGGTATTCTAGAATTAGGGTTTGGGTGCCTATATAAACACCCATAACCTACCTCATAATTTGCTCATCCTAAAACCTTTCCTCCTCCCTCCCTCACCGAAATCGCCTGGCCCCTCTCTAGGGTTGTTAAGGGTTTCGGTTCTACACCTCAACTGAATTAGGTTGAACCCCAATTTGGATTTTCGGGTTCTTTAATTCCGTTTAAGGATTTTTAGTTAATTAGGGTTTATTATAAATCTTAATCCGGTTTAATTGATTCAAGATCACAAAGGTTTGTTTGATTAAGGTTTTGATCCAAGAAGGTACAATTATTGCTTTGTTCGTGAAGTTAAGTCTAGACAACTTAACATGTTTGGTTGACGTGATTGTGTTAGCAACCGTAGAGGTGATTGTTTTAATCACTTATTTATTTTCAAGATCAAATTGATGAGAGGTACGTTTTCTATTTACTTTTCATGTACGTGTTAACCATATGCTATTACTAGATCCAATCCGCTGTGTACTCGTAGTTACTTGGTTACCTAGATATTAAATCCCAACAGTGGCATCATGAGCCAACTCGTTTTAGCTTTATAGGTTACACGTTTTATTTTATTTATACGCCTAGTATACATGCCTATTATTAAAACATAAGCTATGATCTACTGCGTTTTATATTTTATTCATGTTTTACTAGTAAAATATGACAATGATATGCAATTCCTTGCCATAACTGAATAAAATATGTAGATCTTGATCTTGAAAAGTTATTAAAAGTTAATATAGGTTAAAAAGGAAAATTAAAATTGTTAATTAAGCTTGTATGCTTCCTTTTTTATTATTGTCTATTCCGGCTATAAGACCCACTCAATCACAAATGTGGTGAATGGGGCGATCTAGGTACTTTAGCAGAAAACCTAGTGAGGGTCTTATGGTTCTCCATTTGGGGAATACTCGTAAGAGAACTCGAATTTTACATGTTTACTTGTATGCTTAATGTTATTTTTTATATTATGAATCCATGTATGCATGATTATTTAATGTCTAATTGTTTACACGCCTAAATAAATATGCCATATGACCAAAAAAGATGACGTTGATGTATGTCTATTAATTTTACACGCCTAATGCATGCTCATAGTGACCAACCATTTGTTTCGTGGAAAACTGTTTTTTGTGAAGAAATTAATAAGACGTTAAACTATGAAACTTGTTTTTCATGAATTAAAAACTGGACGCTATGGACTCATGGGAAGTACGGCTCATCCACTAGAACAAACTATAAGAGAAGTTTAAGGCGGGTTGTTTTTACGTAATTCCCTAAAGAAATAAGGTTTTTAATATGCTTCGCGCTGACCTGTTTCTCCGCTTCTTTGTGTGTTCGATTGGAGTTACCGTGAACCATGACATGTCACTACAGTGTCATTATTAAAGGTTTTTAAAATCAGTGATACAAAGTTGTTTTGCATGCTTCTTTGTACACGCTTTTAACACATTTATGTGCATACCCCTATGAAAATTTTAAGTCTATGCCAGCCAACCAAGAACACGTGCAATTGGTTTGACCGCTTTGGTCAGACCTTAGGGCCCTACCAACCCATGGCGAATTTCGTGTACTGGTCAGACCTCTAACGATTTTTGCAAGTTCTTGCTTGGTCGACTTAATTCGAGTAGGCTTGGTCAGACCTTGGACCCGAGGCATAAGATGATACTAAACATGCTCTCAAACATTATTACATGCTGACTAATGTTTTTGACAAGTATCATAAACCTAAGAGTTGCATTAAATGCAATTAACGCTCGACGCTTACCTCTTGCCCCACTTCTTTACGCCCTGGTCAGACCTTTGGTAATAAGTGGGAGGTCAAGTTGGATCTTAGTCTTAATTAGTAAATTAATTGGGTAGTTAATTCTATTAAGAATTTAATTATTGAAAATACTAAATTGACTTTTTCTATGTTCATGATTTAAATGTGTTTTTGCAACATAATTCGTAAACCGAAATTTGTTCTCTATGTAAATAACCAACATAGTCCTCTTTTTCATAAGAAAATGTAAAGACTTACTTCTATCTATACTCATTGGTTGACAAGAATAATTGAAAATTTTCAATTATAATTAAACTCATTTACTGTCTTTCATTACCCTTCTTTTCGGCTTGAAAAATTAGATAAAATATTTTGAGTAACTAGAGAACATTTTTTTCTATAGCTACCAAAATAAATTACATCTTGCATTTGTCATGATATATGAGTTTAAACTGCAATGAGTAAAGAAATTACTAGCATATCTGCTAGGTATTTTTCTTAGACTCGTATTATTCCTTAAGGTGCTAAATACCCTTGTAGCTATGCAGACAATAAGGAGGAATTGCATGCTAAATATTCAAGTTAAAAGAAAGCATAAATGGCTAGTCCCTCATCTACATAAGTAGAATTTCATAATCTTTGCTCAATACCTAAGTACATTGCTACTTGTAGGCATTCTAAGAGAATAGGAAAGTAAATAAATTGCCGTTTGATTTCTACTAGTGATGTAACACTTACAATGTTGACAAATCCAGTGGGAGCTATGCATTTTATTACTGAAATGACATTCTTGTAATGGTGTCAAATTCAGTGGGAGCTACAAGATTTATTTCCTTGTTAGTTGCCTATATTATTTCTAGCTTGCTTTGAAATAATTAATTACTTTCCAAATATGAACAAACACATGTTTAAGTAAGATTGCAGTTTATTTTGTATGATAACAAGTCCCTGAGGTTGCTTTCTGAAATGTTATCTATAGAATAATAATCCACAATTCCTTATTAAACATTATAGTTTGAAATCTGCTTGTAATATCTATGACACTATCATATTGTTTATACAACTGAGCGCTTGTCGTATTGTTTTTGTTTATCTTAGATAATGTTGTCTCGTACACAAGTGGGAGAAATATTAATTGTGTGCAAGGAACAACATATAACAATACGATTATTGGTTTCTCTTGACCGCAATGTAAGACAGCAAATCAATCAACTAGGACTTAAACACAAAAGATGTTTGTTGCCCTATTACATTTTAAGTCAAGATATAATATATAACTACTTCATTTAATTGACTATATGATTTAGTTAATATAATCATGGTTAATGAAATAATCATAATTATTGAAGTATGAAATTAACTTGAAATTAATATTAAACTCAAGAGTTTGCGTTCATGATTACTTTAGTGAGTATAATTATGTTTGCTTGCTAAGACATAAATATAAAGTTCTTGATTTTATCAATGACTCATAAAATAAAATAAGTAGTAAAATTGTTATGTCTTCTTGTTAAAACATTAACATGATGTCCTTGAATTATGCGGAGACTTGTAACGTATAACTTTACATGTTCTGTTTTCTTGAAACACATGAACATAGAGTTAACATGAGGTCCTTGAATTATTCAAAGACTTAATAATGTATAATTGACATGTTTTGTTTTCTTGTAAACACAAGAACATGGAAGTCTTGAATTGTTCTGTCTTCTTGTGAACACATGAACAAAGAGTTCTTGCTTAATTCAAGAAATATACATTATAGCATGCTCTTGGTTTTAAAATACTGTGTATTCAATTTGGCACGACCCAATTGACAAGTATTTGACCTAAAGAGAATTAAGTTATCTAATGGAATTTTGATGGAGTCTCACAATTCCAATACTCATAGAATACCACATTATTATGGTGTGTCTAATGTGTTGAAACAAACTATATTTATATTGTTTGATTCATGATAGCTTGAATTGCTCTACCTCCAAAATCTATCAAGGTTAGAAAATTGCGTGTGTCATAGATACACTCAATATAGTTTCAACCTAGAAGGTAATCAAGACATCATCTTTGGATTGAGATGAATCCAATTATGTCTTGATGAAAGTTCTAAAATTTGTTAAAATCTTATGAAGCATATTATTAACAAGCTAGAGATGAGAACTTAAAATGTGTTTTGTGTTTTCCCAATTAAGAACAATCATATGTTGCTTAAATACTTAGTATTTAGAGAGTTTTCTCTACTTACAAAAGTAAGTGGGAGCATCTGTAAACCTTGAAAATATTCAAGAACAAAATACATAACCTTCTAAATCCACTTGCTAATGTCACACTAAGGTTTAACATGTAAATGTCGAACCAAAGTATATTAGAACTCACATTCATAAATCCGCAAGGATGCCTCATCACTTGATTGATATTGTAATATCAATGCTGAGAAATATAAATTAGAGGATCATTTCAAACCTGCTAATTGCTAAGATACATTATCACATCTTGAATCTGATAAAGGTCTTAGAATTATGAATGATAAGATGCAGTCCTTAAAAGCCAATCAAGTTTTGAGCTTGATTGATCTTTTACCAAAATGTAAACCTGTGAGGTTAGAATGAGTTTCTTTTGAAGAAAGGCTCATAAGGACAAAATTGTATACAAATTAATGCCTGACTGATGATAAGAATTTTGATCTTACTCAAGCAATTGACTATGATTAAATCTTTCTTTTCTGCACGTATTAATTATATAAAGATATCTAATTGTCATACAATGATTTCTTGAATCTTAAATAAGTCAAATTAAGGTTCATAACTCTTTCCTGGATGATTACCTTGGCGAGGACGATGTGTGATCATAAAGGGTTATGAGTCTATATTTGAAATATGGCAATTAAGTTTTAAGACTCTTTCCTTAATGATTACATTTGCGAGGACGGTGTGTAATCAAAAGGTCATGAGTATATATATATAATCTTTATATAGTATACAAGATGAAAGAATCCAAGTATGGATTGGATCATGCATCTAGGAGCTGGGATCTTGAATTAATTACAATATGATTCTGATTAAATTAAGATGACTCCTGAGTACATCTGACATTGAGTGGGAGCACCATGTTATTTTCTTAAATTCGTATGTTGTATGACATATTGAAAGTATTGTTTCACATAAGCTAGATATTAATCCTTAAGATTGGAATGAAACTTCACTTGGGAATTTAGGAAAACAAACGACCTTGGAATAAATGTTTATTAAGATAAACGTATGCGGAAATAAAGTCCAACACAAATGCAATATGTCATTGTAGCAAGTCTTAAATGATATATTTCACTTGAGATAATTTAGTACATAGATGTAAACCTTGTGTTTTTTTTAACTAAGGGTTCATCATGTATATATATTATATCATGTATGTGACTGGTTGTTACTTTTGCGTGATAGCAAGATGAGCTAATAACAACAGTATCTAATTGAGATAATTTAGATAACAATATCTAATTAAGGGTATTTAGATCACTGTAAATACCAATATAAAATGGGATCTTTAGAGAGCTAAAGTATCATGTAAATACCAATATAAAATGGGATCAATTGAAGTATGGTTAATTAGTCCCCTAAGTATATAGGATATAACACAATTGATGTTGTATACTCCATCTTATATCATTAAGCCCAAATGAATAATGGGGCAAAATTGAGGCCTCTATTGCGTGTTCAGCACATTAATCATAATGCTCCTCTTGTTTGGTTTGATATTTTGGGAGGAGAGGATTGGTTGTGATGATTTACTGAAACTTGTTATGCACGTAAGAAGCATTATTTGTATAACCTACTAGGCTCCATTTTTCCGTTGAATTTAGTGACTTAACTGATTTGATTCATTAGTGACAAGATATGATGAAACACCCCCAGCGGCGTATACGATTAAAGTCCCATTGGGTATCAAGGATTCGTGCAAGGGATTAATGATGACTTGATGTGATTTCTAGACTTTTTAACAAGCTGTTAGAATTTTATATGGTTTATTTATAAATGTGTGCAAAAGTTATTATTTATGGCTTACTAATCTATATGCATTTTAGTTCCATGAAGGACTTGAAGGTGAGAACACGTATAGGTGGAATTTTGCTCAAGCTATGTGAATAAGTATGATGAAAACACAAACTTTATGGAAAGTTCTTTTGATGTTGGTTTTATTTACATTCGACTTGTAATTCTGTTAATTAGTCATTTGTTTTTGGATAGGTTGCCATTTGGTTTTAGATGTAGGCATTAAGCTGTTAAGACTTGGTACTTTGACTTCTTTCACTTTAACTATGTAAGACTGCTTTTGGATGTTGTAAGCATTAGGAGCGAGGACGTCACTAGCAATTTTGGACAAAAGCAGGCAACACAAACAGCCTAAACTCTATGCTAAAGATAAATAAAGAAAGTCTAAGCTATCAATAGTTGTCCAAAAAGGTCCCAAACGTGCCCTGATGCACTACATTGATCTATTGTGTTTTAGGTATTATAGTAGGACTACAGGAGCATGTATGGTTAGAAAATATCAATACACCACCATAGATAGTAGAGTAAGTCACGATGAACTTGCTCCTTCAAAACATAAAAATGATAAATGATAAATTATTTATTCATACCGAAATAAGGTATTACGTGTTTGGTTGCATTACCTAATTCTATTTCTAAATCTATATATGACTCTCTTGAGACTACACCTTTTATATATATAATATAAATATAAATACTTATAAATACATAGAAGAATAATCTTAAAAGAAATCAATAAAATCAAAGTAGTAAACCGGAAAGATGCGTTCCCGGGTCGTTTTCCCAGCGAGGCTTGAATGGAAAATCGAAAGACGGATTGATGATTGATGTTTGAATAACAAAGATTTGGATATGATTGGGCACTAAACCTAATAAGCCAATGCACACAAAGATAAGTAAGGAAAATAAGCTGGAACAAGCATAAAAGCTAGAAATGGTAAAAACACTTAAAACTTTTAAACTAAGACACAAATAAGCTCAAATAAACTTAAGACAAAACCAAATAAGCTAGACTAACTCTAAATAAGCAAATTCAGCAAGCAATTAAGCTAAGCTAAGCAGGAGAAACTCAGCAGTACTAACAACAGTACTAGCAGTATTAACTAACAGTACTAACTTAGAGTTAGTACTGCTAGCTATACTAAAACTCAATGAAACAAGAAATAAGCAAATAAGCTAAAACAGATATTTAACTATCCCTAATAAGCACTCGGGCATAAGAATAAGCAACTACAATAAACTAGAATGGAGAATAAGCTAAAAAGTTACAAACTAATAAACTCTTAGAATTATTATGAAAAGGCAAATAAGCTGCAGTAAGCTCTACTAAAGACAGTAATGAAAATGGGCTTAATCTACTCTAAAAAGCTAAGAAAATCTTAAACAAGCAGAAATAATAAGCTAATAAGTGAAAATGAATCAACAGTACTAACAGTTTTAACTACCGGTACTAACTTAGAGTTAGTACCGCTAGCTTTGAGTTAGTACCGCTAGCTTTAAAATTAAAAAAATTGAACTAGCAGTACTAACTTGGAGTTAGTACTGCTTGTTCCAAACACTCCTTAAAAATCATTTTTCTTTTTATTTCAAGCTGATTTGGTCCTAAATTGTTAAAAACAGATTATCCAATAACAAAATAAGATACTTATAAGCATATTTCAATCAATAATAAGCACTTAAATAAGCTGAATTAGTCTAACAGTCTTAACAAATGAACTAACAGTTCTAACTAAGAGATTTGCACAAATCACTTTTAAACTAACAACTAAGCAAGATAAGCACTAATCATCATAATAAAGCATAAATAAGCAAGTATAGGAAACAAATAAGCACTAGTTAGCAGTTCTGCAGTAAATAAGAAAAATATGAAAAAGAGAAACTTACAATACCCTTGCTCAAAACAGGGTCAAACAAAGAGTCTACAAGCTCTAGCTTGTATAAAACAAGCTAGTGATGTCCATAAGCCTATCCAGAACTGGCTTATCATCCATAAGCTGTGGTATATTTGAGGGTGGACTTTTTTTTTGTGACTTTACTTAAATTCTTACTATTTAAGTTAAGACAAATGACTTATATGATTTTATAAGACTTAAAACATATTAAGTAAAGACTTTTGCAAAAGAAATACAGAGAATCAAGAATTTACTTAAAAACTCCAAATTTGCATTAAGACGAAAATTATAGTTACAAGACTTGGAAAAATAAAATTGCATAAAAATCAGCTAAATTTTAACTAACAACTAGATAAAAATTAAAAACTCTTCCAAAAAAAACTCTCTCTTTTTAAAATCCTTAAAAAAGTCTCTATTTATAGCTGAAGTCTTCTCTTCTTGGACTTCTTACTTGTGCTTCTTTTGTGAGAGCTTCATTAGGTGTTTTTGTTGTGTGAGGGACTTGATAAAAGTAATCTCAGCCATTCAATCTTCTTGTGCTTCTTTTTGAGTCATCTAAGCCATCAAAATTACTTGGGAATGGTGATGGATTGCCAACATGGCAATTATACAGCTGGGGGGGGGGAAGTAGTAGGGTGGTTGAAATGATTTATCTAGGGTGTTGAGTGGTTTGCAGGGTAAAAGTATGGGACGACATCCCCTAGTTGTTCCTGGGTTTTGTTTGGGCGGGAAAAATGATTTTTTGGTAAGTTGGCAGCTTTGGCCCCTCATCTCTTATAACTTCATTGCAACTTCGCCCGGTTTGCAATTTCGACCCTTGTCTTTTAACTCTTGTAATACAACTTGAGGTTTTGGCAATTATAGTCCCTTAAGTTGTATTTTCTTCATTTGGTTGACTTTTTGAAAACCTTTTTTGATTTGATTTTGTCTTTTCCATTCCGTGCTCGGTTTTGTCGTTTGTGGCTTTGTTTTTGTCTTGTTCTTGAAAATATCCGTAATACAAATGCAAAACATACAAATACGATGTATTTTTGGTACGTTTTTAGTCATTTAAGTCCGTTTTTAATGGAAAATGGTATTTGTAATTAAGCATATACCAAATTCCCCCATACTAAGATATTGCCGTGTCCCCACTCAATGTTATGAAGTAAACACTTAAGAAAACTAAGAATCTCGATCCCCCTTGACTAAGAACCTCGAAAAGTAGCAAAGTGTTCGTCAAGGGAAACTAAAGAATCAATAGCTTCGACAAGTCCTATTTTCGCCATTTTTTATATGTACACTAACTATCCCTAATATTTTTGGATTTTCCTTTTTCTTTTCTTAACTAACTAACATATTTGACTTCCTTTATTTTATAAACACTAGGATCATAGAATGAGAAGCGCCCATAGAATAATCTATGGATGTCCGAATGGATAAATTCATCGTTCCCGATTTTTCACTAGTCCCAAGCTAAGCGTAAAAACGAAATCACTGCTAAGTACAAGTAAAAATGCTAACACTACTTATAACCATGACTTGTCAACTTTTCGCTCCCAACAATTATTCAATTTAGAGTGATTGTGCTTAATTTTAAGTTAAATTTAGATCGAAAATTTTAGAAAGTAGCATAGTTTATGTGTATAACGATATTTCTGAAGAAATCTGGGGAAAAGACTAGATCACCCACCAACCAGCATATTCTCGATAGATCCCAGCCGAGTTCAGCTTAGGTTATCAGGTTGAGACCCCACAGGAGAATGTTCGCAAAGTAATAGCGGGATACTCCACCCTTTTAGGCCGAATTTCTTAGATTTACCGTTAAATAAACAACACTACTCAAAGCACGCAAACATCAAAAACTTAATGATCTCATTGGTGAGATTATTCCATGTAGCGACCTTTCTTCTCGAAACGTCCTAGCCTCATTAGCTAAGTGCCCAGGTTTTTGACACCCCACGGAGAATACTTAATCAAAATAATCTACCGACGGCAACCAACAACTTTTGAAGTCTTAAAGCAAGTTATTCTTAGTTCAAAATTATACTTGAGTTTAGATAAAGAAATCTTAACCACTAAATTATCCTTATTAGCTATATACTATACTACCGTCGTCATTTACATGACTACAACATCGGTCACGCCTATGACAAGATGTAGTGACTTAGTCTGACGACGGTTTCTTATTGATAACACCTACAGATTTATTATCTCACTATGGGCCTTGTTTTGAAGACTGCAACATCGGTTGTGAGCCGACAAGATGCAGTAAACCTTTATCAGCCCACAGTTTATATTATTTATTTATTTTTCATTTTATTTATTTATTTTTTTTTGCAACATATTTTCCGTAATAGAGAAAATTTCGTTTTAGAAACTCAAGTATAAAGCTGAACTAAGATGAATATTTTCGTTTCCGAAAGAGCTTCTTTTTAGAAAATGTCGGTTTAAAGTTAAAGCAAAATTAAGCACGTTTATTAGTCAGGTTAAGAGCTTCTGGGAGAAAAAGCGACAAGTTACACTTATAAGCTTTTAAGATTTCCAAATAATCCTTGTTTAGCATCCTACTTGTAAATAACACTATCATTTTCCGTTCTTCGCAAATTTAAAATCCCTAGCAAAAGGATCCGCGAATGCTTAGCCTAACAAACTTTTGTTTATTAAATGGTTAAGGGACAAAGCTAGGGCTCAACACGCCCGATCGAATCAAAATTTATTCTCATTCTACCCATTGGGGCAGTCAAAACTGTAACAAAACACTTATTTTATTTTTGAAAACATTTTAAAATTTTCCATTTTTTTTAAATTTTGGTGGTAAAAACGGGATTACGTGATAACAACGGCTGCAGGTAAAATCAAATCGAAGATCCCCCACATACTAGAACTAAACATCGTCCTCGATGTTTCAAAGGGGTACCTACGTAAATCTAAGGCCGTTTATTAGGTGTGCCAAAAGATAAAACGTTAGTCGATTAGATTTGGATATTTGATTCCCAAAATGAAGCTGAGGATGTGAAACTCTGAAGGCAAAATTGCGAGCACGAGAGTCTTCACAATTCGGGAAATCCTGGACATACAACACAAAGCACACAGAACATAGACAAAACACGAGTAATGGAAGATGTAAGCCTTCTCACACAAAAACACTTTTTTATTACTACTACTGATAAGCTTGGGGTGCATCCCACAAAGTGCTTGTTTAAGGTCGCTATGCTTGACCCGTCCCCGAATTTATTGGTCCATGGGGAATGTCTAGAGATCTGGGACTACCTCGGTTGGTACGTCCCCTCCAAAATAGTGTTTCAAACGATGACCATTCACTTTGAAGTTTGGCCCGGAGTTTTGGGATAACTCGATGGTGCCATATGGAAAAACTTGGGTTACAGTGAATGGTCCACTCCAGCGGGTCTTAAGCTTGCCCGAGAAAATCTT
>BQNB010118773.1:0-20930 GCA_026074375.1 Tanacetum coccineum
ATACATCTTGTGTTATTGATCTATGAAGTAACACGCCCCGGACCCTTATTCCGCTGCGACCTAATTTGGGGGTGTTACAGTTGTCTCCACAATTTCTCATCAGAAGCCTAAAACAGGACCAGCAACAAAAGTAAGTGAATGTACTCCACAACACCTAAAGCTAAATCAAGTTCCGTGAAACGAGCTATCCTTTAAGAACACTCGCTAGCCAAGAAAAAAAAGAGAATCACGAATAGACAGCATGGTGCACCGGGTTGCTACGTAAGTTGCAAGGAAAAAAATGCCCTAACAAGCAATTTTGTAATAAAAATATATGCAGCCAGCTATATATGTACCTTTTTAAACTGGGTGAACATGTAACTTCCCAGTTAGACTAAGTTTACTAGCAAACTATGATACGCATCTACAATATGCGTGGTAGTCAACTCTGATATGTTTAAGACATAAAACTCCCGTAGTAAATGGAAATTATGATATGCCTCTGTCATACACAAGACAAATAACTAATCCAACTTATCAACTTTTCAACATATGTTTGCCCATGACTACTAACTTAAAATTCATCCTCAACCATTTTACCTAATCTCATTACAGACGAAAAAAACAGAGGTAGTGTCAAACCGATCCTCAAACTCACTTAAACACGCTACAAGTACACATAACTTATTAAAAAAAGACACAACAAAATAACAACCCACACAAACGTTAAGACCAACACATTTTATTATATCATACAGTACATCCAACAAGTACATAGGACACCTCTCATACAGATTACACCAAAAGGCTCATAAACACAGATGATAAAAAAAAATACTAAAAACAGACACAAACTGAGCGTATAAATGCAACAACGTATTTATTTAACAAAAACGCGACACCTTCAAAGCGACACAAAGTAACCACTATTTCCATTTTTTATAAAGGCACATTTTGAACAAGCTTTTGAATGAACAACTCCTTCTCAAGAGCCCTCAACTCCAGCTGCCTCTCCAACTTACGCAGTTGCACCATCTTCGCCTCATCCTTCCTTAAAGTATCATTTAACAACTTAACAGCTTTTACAAGAGCAATGACACTTCTAACACTACACAACTCATCAGCAAGATTTCTCCTATACTCACAAACATCTGAAATATCCTCACACAACAAGTTCATTCGCATAACAAGTCTTCTATCCTCGGCCGCAACCCTATGACAAAAATACCTTAAAACCTCAGTCCAATCAGATGAACCAACAATGGAACGAAGCTCTGTAATCATAGGTCGCCTATCCATTGTTCACCCTTTTCGGTTTCCATAAAATCCAAGAAAGAACTATAAAAATATATAACAATCCAAGGCTCCTTAAATAGCCACAAACATTCACAAACTATACTACTTTAGAATCATAAAAAAATAAAGACACCTTCCCCAAATAGCAACAAACAGCTGCATATCGCGGGGTTCTACTGACTCCTTTAACATGACAACACCACAATGAGTTTTAATATTTGTTGTATCAATTAACAAATAGAAAACCTGAACCTTACACAATGCCATTCCAAAAAATCACTACAACCAAGATCCAACAGCAATAATGCAGCTTCGCCAAAAAAACTATAATAACTTACCACTTTCAGTCAATCCAAAAACAATAATGCAAAACAGCTTTCACTTTCTCAAAACTAACAATGTGCAGTGTTTTTCTTTTGCTCTTCCCTTTCAGTTCTGAAATCATCAACAGTAACTACAATAATCAAAACTTTGACATGACTACACCACAATGAATTGCCAATACTTGCCATATCAATTAACAAATGGAAAACTTTAACCTCACATAATGCAATTCCATACTAGGTAACTAGACTCTTTTCCTCTTATTTTATCAACGTCAACAAGTGAAAACGCTCATGCTACTATACAATACTTATGTTACAACCAATATAGTAATACTTATGTTACACTATAGTGAATAGACGATTAATATGAATGAGTGAATAAACATTCTCAAAAATAGCAAAATCAATAAACAACAATCTAAACAGATAATTAACAAAGAAAATTTTAGGTAAACAGGTTACTAAGAAGATAAAATGCACCCTCACATTATTGCCCATAACAAATACTCACCTTTAGTTTCATACTATTGCAACCATCCTTTCACAATGATCAAAAGAATGCGACCCAAAACAGAATATGCACATCGCAACAACTAAGTAACTTACTAAAAAAACCCATACAGAATAACTCATGCTATAAAAGATCCCAGTTGTGAAAACAAACCAAAAGTACACACAATAACATAGACTTCATTCATAGAAACTTGGTTTACATAAGATACAAACACATCCTAACACAAGCGTCCATCTAACTAGAGAGAGAAACACATGAGAGAGATTTTCTAGAGAGAGAGTGTATGTGTTTAAAGTGAAAATGAAATTGACTAGCTTACCTCTTCCAAAGTTGGAAGAGGCTTATATAGTTTTTACAAAATACCGGGTATTAGTACCCGGATTAAAACCGAAAGACATACGATTAACTATTAAACTACGAACTATTATAAACAATAAATATACGGGGTGACCGAGTCTTTTACTCGTATCTAACAGCCTCCTAATGGAGCTGCATTTCTCAGCAATCTTCAACTCTGTTTCCTTCATCATGAGACGCAAACGAACAACCTTCTCAACATTATCCAAACGCAAATGCTTTAACAACCCCAAAGTCACATCACCATCGCCACAATCTCCCAAATCCCTCAGCTCAGCAATCGAAACACCCAACCTTCTGACACTCCTCCAATGATCACGCGACATCCTATGATACTGACTCGCCTTCCTAAGATCTGCACCCACTTCATGATGCAACACTGACACCAAACGTTCTTTGGGCAATTAAGAAACATGCCCATTAACAACACCTTCTTCAATAACTGAAAACAAAACATTTGAAGATTCAGCCATTGGAAGTTAACCGAATACTAAATAAAAACTAAAAAAACAACACGATACAAACTATGAAACATCGCCCACACTTATATAAGAAAAAAAATTAGTGGAGACACCAGTTCTCATCGAGCCACAAAAACCCAAAAACCATCAAAGTTTCACTGGTAACGCAAATACAACCGGAGTACACAACAAAGAAGACTGGGAAATCTTCACTAGCCCACTATAATAAACCTTTAATATAATAAACTTAACCATTTAAGTTGTCACACCCCGCCTAGGCAGAAACACGAGGCGTAACATCATGGATATCATCACAACACAATGGTGTCAACAATAGAGAGAACTAAATGAAATAGATAAACAAATGAGACACAATGTGTCATGACAATATCTAACACAAGATAAAGGAGTCCTGCATTACGATAGCAAAGTCATACCGCAAGGAAACATAAATCCAAGGGTCTAAACAATCAAATAACAACCAAGTATCAAACAATTCAAATGACTTAAATAAAATATCTAGGAGAATGACTCCGCATGCAAGCCTACAAAACCGCGCTCCCGCAGCGAAGCAGCGGCTACAAAACCTTGTTACATATTAGTTAATCTAAACCCTCTAAAAAACACACCTTTATAATTCAAACGAGGTTGTCACTCGCATGACGAGTCTGCCGTAAGAATGCTGGAGTGCGCGGGACTATTTTTTGCGCAACGGACCGATAACAACCAATAAGTACTATCTTTTCAGCGAATTGGGAACCCACCTTGCAACGAACCGATAACCCAAAGACTATTTCCTAATACATTTAAAACATATATATCAAACCTCAACATTTCTTATAAAATCGTACGCAAAGAATCAGAACTCATCAATCATATGTTACTCGTCTTGTTCGAATTCGACATCTTGTGCGACAACTTTTCCCGAATGAATAAATAGATCATGATCCACACATAATTGGTGGGGGATAAGACTAGTTTTTATTGAAAAGTCGTAATATAGGTTAAAGTTAGGTTAGAGCGTTTTTGAAAATATGAGTTTTAAAAAAATAATTGAATAAAAAACAAAAAAGTAAAGTTTCAGGCGAGCATATTATAGAAATTCGTTTCTTCAAATATATATATAATTAAACTTCAACCCTTTTTTTAAAAATCGTCTACGCATGTCAAGAAGCTGTGCAATATTGACTCGTTTTAAGAGTTCGCCAAAGTCGACAAACGAATATTTTTCTCAATGAACAATTTTTTTCTCCGAATGAATCTTGGTCGGTCACGATATTGCGCTCAATATTTGTTAAATAAAGTTTTGTTTATGAAAATAGTTGTAAATATGATAACTGTTCAGGGTGCGTTTTGAAAAATGTAAAAAAAAGATTTTTTACCTCGCGAGTCGTTCGTGGGTGAATTTTTTTTTATTCCAACGAAAGAGGCACTTGCCCTGCGCCCTTTGATATAAGCGCAGGTTCGCGTCACTTGCGCGCTGCCGCGGAGCGCGTATAGGGATTATTCTCTCAACGTCATGATAAACACCAAATACTATACAAGTTTTTCTTTTTTGATGATACATTTATGTATATTGTTTTATACAGACAAAGTCAATGTTTGATGGAACCTTAGCTTCTGATGATGATAAATGGGAAAGTTTTTCAAATCAAGTTAAGGCTCAGGTGCTTTGGCTCTTGAAGACATTGATTTGGTAAATATATTTTTTTATAGAATTGAACTTTGATTTGGTAAATACATTTATTTTTATTAAGTTTTTTGTTTTTGTTAAAAACATGTGTTTTTTCCAATTAGCAATCAATGGCATTTTTATGTGGTCGTGTTCAGCCTTACGAAAACAACATCAATGACTATACTGGATAACACTAGAGCAACCTATGATTTAAAGTATAAAGAAGTTTGTGATCTTATTGTAAGTATAATTTAATTGGCCCTCTGATCCCATTTGATTTTTCCAGATGACATGTTTCCAATTTTAATAGGTTTATGTTCCTTTTTTATATTTTGTTGTAGAAAAAGATGTTTGCTCGTCATTTGAAGTTGTATGGTCACAATAGGCATGCTCAGGTAGCTAGACTGAAGCATAAAATCCCAAAGTTGAAGTGGAGTACTAAGGGGAATTTTCATGATTGCGGAATTTTCACTATGCTTCATATGGAATCTTATAACGATGGAACTGCTGCAAATTGGGATTGTGGACTTCTTGTAGAGTCGCAGTTACAGTCTGATATGCTGAGGCGACTGAGATTCAAGTTTGCCACGAAGATATTGCTACACGAGGTAAATGTGCATGCGAAGAAGATGCTGCATTTAGCCACTAAGTTTGATAAAGTTGATCCTTATCAAAGGATGTCGATAATCATTGAAGCAGTGAAGAAGACGGAGGAACGTGACCGCATCTAAACTATCCAAGGTAGAAGAATATCTTTTATGAAGCCGAATATCTTTTGTTGTTTTATTCAGTTTTGGTAGAACAGTTTCGGTAGTTCTGTTTCTTTTCTTGATGGTTAAACATTCAGTTTCGGCAGTTCAGATTCTTTTGTTGATTCTTAAACAAGAACTTATGTAGTCTGATTATGGTAGAACAATTTAACTAATGGAAATAGTAATGTGAGTTTAGTTTTGTTTGGAATGTATCTTTTTATGTTGTTTCTTTTTTAAGTATTGTAAGAGATATTGAAAAAATCAAAAGTGATTGATAAAGAATTACAAGTGATTTGGATTGAATCATAAGTTTCAAGGTTTTGGGATCTGTTAAATCACATGTGATTTACGAGAATCACATGTGATTTTGTTGATTAAGTAACTAACAAATACCAACATTTGATCAAGTAACTAACAAATACCAAACTAACAAATATTGTTATTATCATTATATTGAAGTAAACAGAGAATTCAGAAACTAAAATTTGTTCAAACATCAATAATTGGTGTCGCCTTTCTTTTTTTCCTTGCCTTTGGATTTTTTGGACAAGTTGTTTTGGTATGCTCGTTTGTCTTCTCGTTACAGTATCCACAAACCTTCATTGCTTTTGCTCTAACTTTAAGTTCTTTTTCTCTTTCACACTTTAAACGTTCTCTTTTTTTCAAATGTTCTCCTTTGTTTACAGCCTTTGTTGGATTTTGTACATCAATTTGATTGGGTTTTGATATTGAAAAAATACCACCAATCACATCTCCTGTATTTCTTGAAGGAGGATTCAGCACATCAGCCTTCACTTCATCCTTTAGTAATTTCAACTTTCTACGAAAGCGCCCATCTTCTCTTCATCTTTGCTCAAAAATAATAAACAATCGTCTACCAAGAAATTTGCCTCATTTCTAAGTCTTTTGATATGTTTGAAAACACATATCCGTTTTATATAAAAAATGACCCTAAAAAGACAAAATTGTGCTTTAAATGCTTGTATATTGCTTGTTTTGTCTTTGTGATTGTGTAGGTACGGATATTACAAAAATCTCAAGAAAACGGTCAAAACCGGGCACCTGTTAACCACAACCCCGGCCCAAAACCCTTTATAAGCCCAAGTCAAACCCCGGGTAAAAGAAAAGTCAAACTCCCTTTCCTTTTATAAAAGTAAAAAACGCGGGAAATTTAGTTACTACTATTCACCCTTCTTCTTCGATTTACCTCGAGCATAAAACAAAGGGCAAATGCAAATTGGCCACGTGGCAGTTCAATTCAAGTAAAGAATGACATGTTGGCAGAATTTGACGTCACAAGAAGCTCCTATTGGCCAAAACCCACATAGAAGTACACGCGGCTATTGAAGAAAACACACGGGGAAAAGGAAATTTGCACTAAATCATGCCTAAAAGAAGCACAAAGCCCTCTGACACACGGATTGCCACGTTGGCAATCCGTCTGATCAAAATCTAATCCAACGATGGAGAGAGAGCATACAATGATTGAATGGAATGTATAGACAGGATCCAAGAGAGAGCAAATTGGCAGGCTATAAATAGCCCTCACTCACTTATACACGAGACCATCTTTTTATCTAGTTTTTAGCTTCTAGAATTTTTAGCTTATGTAATGTTAGCTTTTAAACTTTAGCTTTAGCTTTTCAAATTCAGTAATTGTAATCTCTTTTTCAATACATTGTAATCCATTTTCTAGTTAATTGTAATTCAAAGTTCATTTTACTCTAAATCTGACATAAAGCTTGATCTCATAACTCAAATGTTTAGTTATTGTTTGATAAGCTTCTAATAAGCTCTTATTAGCTCTTTGAGTCTCTAAGCTCAAATTAAGTTTATTTCAGTCATCTAATTTACTTAAATCCTTAAAATCAGTTAATTACCATTGCTTAATGGATTTTGGACATTTGGATGATAAGCTAATCATGGAAGAGCTTATAAGACCCCTACCGGCTTATCCTTGGATAAGCTGGAGCTTGTAGACAGCTCATTGAGCCTTGATTGCCTTTGTTTAGCTAAGGCTTTTGTAAGTTCTCTTTTAATTTCAAGTAATTTAGCTCTAATCTTGCATTTGCTTATTTTCAGCTTATTATTTGCTTAATTGTGCTTTTATCTATCTTATTATGCTTATTGTTTATGTTTAACTATCTATTTTTAGCTTTTATAGTTTAGATCTTAGTTTTTCATATTTTGTCTTAAAAATCATTAAAAAACCAAAAAATTAGCATAAGTAGTAGCTTAGTATTTCTGGCTTATTTACTTAGTGATAACTGCTTATTAGGCTTCTTAAAAGTTGTTCACTATCTGGTATTAAGGTTTTAATAATTAGATTTCAAATTAGCAAGTTTAAATGAGGTTTATGGACTTTAAAGGGGTGTTTGGGAAAACAGCACTAACCATAGGTTAGTGCTGTTGTTATCTCTTTGGTATTTTGTGTTTATTTTAGATTCCAAATTTAGTTTAGTTCAAGCTATTTTTATAAGTTAGATTTGTTTTAGCTAAGTTTTCACTAGTTAGTATCAATATAGCTCAAATCTGTTAAATTTCTTTTGCATTAATAGCTTAATTCAGCTTTAGCTTTTGTAATTGCTTAATTTGTGTTTAGATAAGTGTTAAAATAGAATAGGAAGAAGTTTAATAGGTCTGCATTTGAAGGTTTTTAGATTTAGTCTATTTTGCTTGTCAACTGCATAAGATTAGGAAGACATCTTTAGTACAATTTCTAGCTTCATTTTCAGTAGGGTTAAAATAACATTTAGCTTTTGATTTTCATATTATAAGTAGCTTTTAGGTCATATTTTATTAGTTTAGATTTAGTTTTCAAAATTTAGCTTAATTTGTCATTTGTTTTTAGCTTTTAAATAAGCATTTTGTCTTTTCATTTTTCAAAACCAAACTCAGCATAAGCTGAGTAAACTGTCTGTTTAGTTAAGCTTTTTCAATAAGCTATAGTTTTCCAAAGTCTTTTCAAAAAGTTTTTTTTAGAAGTCTTTAAGCTAGTCTTTTAGAAAAACCAAGTTTCACTTCTTAAAAAGCTTATTTGCTAGCTTAAATAGAAGCTCAAAAGTCTGCTTAGGGATTGTTTGGTTTGTAGTTTTCATAATATTTGGATTTTCAATGCTTATTTTGTTTTCTATTGCTTATTTCTTTCTAAACATGCTTATCAGGTTATCTTAGGTTAGTAGTAGCTTAGTTAGTCCTTTTCTTAGCTTATTGTGGTCTTTTAGCTTATTTAGTTTAAGAAAAACTTAAAAAATAAGTTAAGTGTTTCTGTCTAGATAATAAGCTGTTTTTCAGCTTATTTAGGGCTTTTCATAAAACGTTCCTTTTATTAAAATTGCTTATTTTTAGGTGCTTAATAACTTTGCTTTTATAAGTTTTTTTTAAAAAAAAAGGGGAAAGTGGAAATCGGGGGTGAGCAAGACTCGAACCCCCGACCTCAACACTTTCAACCCTTTTATAACACCACAACACACACTCACTACCACTGCGCCCTGAGGACTTTTTCATTATATCTTTGCACAATTTAATTCTTATACTCATTTTTCCCTCATAAGCTTAATAAGCTATTTTAGCTTATTCCGGAGCTTATTCATTAAGCTGTTACTATAAGCTTATTTTTTCTAGGATTCTCATCACATTTAGGACTTTTTGGGAATTTTTCGTAATTTTTCATTATCGTTTGTTATTTTTAAACATTTAATTTAGTTTAAAACTTTAAAAAATCATAAAAAATAGAAAAATAATCAAAAAAATATAAATCTTTTTTAGAAAATTTTCTTTTATCATAAAGTTTTTAGGAAAATTAGTTTTGCTTTCGTAGGGTTTAATTTGCAAAATTTCGATTTTTAAAGAATTGGATTTGTTCCTGTTCTCATTTTTCGTGTTTTAAAGCTAATTTCAACTCCGTTTTTGTTTTAATTTTCTTTAAACTTACTTTTTAGTCAATTAGAGTCCATTTTAAAAAGAAAAATTTAATTTAGGTTTAATTTTAGAAATTTAGGGTTTTTGGCCTCCGTTTAGGGTTCCCGTTTTGCGTTTTTAGTTAAAGTTTGATTTCCCGTTATTTGTTTTCGTGCTTAATTGTTATTATTTGCTTATTTTAATTTGTAGAAGTAGATAATCAAACCAATCTTTGTTTTCAATTCAAATCATTGTCCGAACAACAAACGTGGTTTCAATTTCATAAATCGTTGGGGGATAACGACCCGGGAATCATACTTCCCGGTTAATATACGTATTATATTATATATATTTTTGAAGATTTTCCTTTTTACCTTTGTCCTCTAGGGTAAATTGGTAATTTCTATCATATTATATATTTTATTATTACGTGTGTTGGATTCTACGAATCATCTTTCAATTGTTACATTTTTTTCCATATCTGTTTCTTTGTCTTCTGGGGTCAGGTGGTATTATGTCCCTTGTCCAGCGCCTCAAAATGTATTGCTTTGGAATAACATTAATATCACGATTCTTGATCACACAGAATATGTGTCGACATAGAAAACCGTATCGAAGAAAATGTCTACAAGAACATACCACCAAACCATCTTCTATAATTCGTAGTACCTTTTTCAGAAACAGAATAAATAATATTTTTTATTAGAATCACATGAGATTGGATAGAAATCACATGTGATTAGAGAGAAATCACATGAGATTCATGTAAGGGTTATAACAAATAAATAAAGACTTACCTTATAGTCTATCACTGTTTCTGCCACTGTTTCAGTTTTCTTCTCTTGTTCTTTTCTATTTTTGGCATTAAGTGTTCTATAAGCATTTGCCGCCTTGTCTCTAACTATGACAGTCTCACAACCTTTATTTATTTTTAAATCTTGTATCGTACAAGACCAACAACCTTTGATTATTTACTTTTGAACAAGCAAAAATATCGTCCTAGTATATACTCGTGCTGCATGACGTTCAATTGCCAACTTTGTTTCACACTTTGGAGCTGCATCAATTGTTTTGAAGTCTAATGCCTCTTGCCTATACCTTTGCCTTTCCATTACTGATTCATATGACATCATGAAACTAACAAGCGTTGACCCTGGGCTTGTGAAACTTTTAAAGAACGAGTTTTCACTTTCAGACCTTGAAGTGGACCTCATCAATCCACACAATGGAGAGTCAATAAAATAAGCTAGAATCCAAATTTATCGAAGATTAAACATTTTTGTCATCCATTTATGATTTTGCAAATCAAAATATTCAATCAATTTTGCCTATTTCTCTTCAAACTTCAATAGTTCCATGAACATATTCCAAACGATCTTCTTGAAACGTTCTTTGAAATCTGTTTCATCATAGATTTCTTTACAAATCTGTTTCGGATGAAAGAGAGTAATTAGTTTAGTTCTGAAAGGATCACAGGAGATTCAAAGATGAATCACCCGTGATTCATAATTCAATCACATGTGATTCATGTAAAACAGTTATCTAAATAAAAATACCTTTGACGAAATTTTTTGCATAATATGCCACATGCAAAGTCTGTGTTTGGCTTTAGTAAAAATAGCTTCGATAGCTCTCTTCATGGCTCCATCTTGATCCGTCACAATCATCGTTGGTTCTTTTAAGAAAGCGGTCATAAATGCCTTTAGCAGCCACGTGTATGATTCTGTATCTTCATGTAAAAGCATTCCCGGACCAAGTGTGACACACTTTCTGTAATTATCAACGCCAATTAATGGTACAAACTTCATGTTGTACCTATATAAAAAAATATTTTTTTATATTCATGTATCAAATGTTATTGTAAGGTAATTACAAATTATTTTAGGATGAGAGAACATGTGATTGTAAAATAATTATAAATTTTTTAGGATGAGATCACATGTGATTCACAATTCTGTTATCACAATGAATTACTTATTCATTATTTTAGAAGAATCACATGTGATTGGTTTGGAATCACATGTGATTTGTGTAAAAAACTATGTGATTTTTTCAAAAACTAGACTAATTACATAGAATCATAGTGAATCACTTACTTGTTGTTGTTGAAGGTTGCATCAAAAGATACTATGTCTCCAAACTCTTTGTAGTTGCATTTGGCAACTTTATCAGCCCAAAACATTGCAACCAACTCACTATTTTCTACCTTATACTGAAATCTAAAGTTCGGCACATATTTTTTTTCTGTTTTCCATTTTGTTTATAAGCATTTGTGCGTCACTTTCATCTATGAAGACATTAACGTCCTTCTGATGATTCTTAAAATCATCAGTCGTCCTATGAACATATTCATACCCGCCTTTCATACTACTTAACAAGTTGTGAGCACGTGTTGCACCAATTTTATTTGTCGCAGCTTTGACAACAAACATTTTTCCAGCTTGAGTCATCTTTCTTTGTTTCTTTGTAAAGTGTTTGTACTCTTTTGGGATAAGGACATGGTTGTGTTTTGGGTAAAATTGAACTAACTTGTATTTTCCATAAACAATATCCAAAACTAACTTGATACGAGCTTTGCAACTAGTTATATGATGAATAGTGTTTCTTTTTTGTTTCTCATTATGTTGAGGATCCAGTGTCGACATTAATATATTTTGGAACACCTTCTCTGTTACACATGATGTACTTGTGTTTTACCACTCTTGATTTTGTTAACCTTTATCCAGATTTTTTAATTTCAAAACCTCTCATTTCGGCGTAACTTGTATACATATCTATAGCTTCATCTAATGTATCAAAATAGGCCCCCTCAACTGGTATAGAAATTCCATGTACACGAGGCTTCCAATATATTGATCCACCAGGTGTTTCATCATGCTCGTATAAAGTTGCTCTTGGTGTTTTATGAGAATCTATATATCAAGAATAGAATCACATGAGACGTAGTTTAAAATAAAAACTAAATTACATGTGATTCACTCATTCATAAATCAAAACCTATTCTAATTTGTTTCAATCTATAACAACCAAAAGATAACACATGTGATTCACTAGAATCACATGTGATTCAGAATCAATCACATGTGATTCACTCCTTAAATGAAAACCAAATCTTATTTGTTTCAATCTATTCCCATTACAAGACACTAGAATCACATGTGATTGTGATTTGTTTCATCACAGAACAATACACCACTAGAATCACAGAACAATCACATGTGATTTTAATTTATTTATAAAAAACACTTCCAGGAAGAATTAAAACCTAAAAAATAAGAAAAAAATAAGCAAAACCTAAAAAATCACATGTAATTTTACCTGTAAGTTCTTCTATAACAGCATCTAAATCTGCAACTTCTGGTATAACATCTTCAATATCTGATTCAAGCTCATTATTGGATTCAACAACCTGTTTGTTCAGATCAATATGCTTAACGACTTTCATGATATCATTTAACTGATTCTCGTCCATTTTTAATAGTGATTGTGTGATTTTCAGGCAATTCAATGTTTTTCCGGCGAAGTTTATGGTGGTTCTGGCGAGGTTGTTGCGTTTCAGGCTATTGTTGTTGTTTTCCGATGATTTACAGTGCTAGAATGAAGCGGCGATGGTTCTTACGTTTTTCCGGTGAGGTTTGTGGTGTTTCCGGCGAGGTTTTTTGTGTTTCCGGCGATGGTTGTTGGGATTCCGGCGGAGAGGGTGGGTGGTACGGGGGTGTGTGTGTTTTTAAGAAAGAGAAAGTAAATAATTAAATGAGGGGTAGGTGGTGATTTTTAGGGTTTTTATATGCTTAGATGGTTTGATAATAGTCATTGGATGAAGATGAAATCAATGACTAATATCACTTATTTTGTTCTTTGATTAATATATGTTCTAGAGGGATCTCACCTCATCTATATACTTAGGCTCAAGTATCATTTTCTTCAGAAATAATATAAATCTCGGAATTTGTGGGTTTAAGTCTCGTTAAAGACATATGAGATGAAATTTGTGAGATATGTAGAGTGAGTTGTAAAAAATTGCCGTTCACTATCTAGACAAATGGACCAATCAGATTATTATTAATGTTAAGTCCATATAATTAGGCTAGAATATCATTTACAAAGTTTTATTCTCCCATTATGCACACGTCCGTAAATTACCAATTAAAAAGAAATTTGCAATGCTTGAATGTGTCATGTTTTATAAAAAGAGAAATAATTTTGTGCATAAATGGTTAAGAGGATTTAAGAAATGATGGGAGCCATAGATGGCCCAACAACCATCTGCAGCCAGATAACCAAAGTACCAAAGATTTTATTTAACGACAACAAAATCTCCTTAAAATAGAAAGTACAATTTTGTACAATATCATCACTACCATCTTTATTTTTTCTCGTATCATTTAGTCTTTCAAATTTAAATCAGATATTTAAAGAATTTAATTCAGAAGGTCAGTTCTATTGTCAACATTGTCGGTTTTCATTTTTTGTTTTTCGTTTCGCTTTAACACCGTAAAAAAAGCAACTGCATACATAACGAAAGTTACTGTCATAGCAGTCAAATAGAATCGAGAATAGTTTGCTTCGGTAGTTATCTCTTACTAGCCGGGTACCCGCGTAATGCGGCGACGGATACCTGATAACTAAATATTGTGATGAACAAACGTTATTTATTTATATGTTTTTTAATAATAACTTTACGAAATAATGACAAATTTTAATTAAAATAATTATAAATCATACCGATCCAACTATTTCACATTCAAATATCATAAGGTTCAAATTTGAGCAATCTTATCAAAATGTAACATCTTTTTTGATAGGATAGTTTAAGTGATTGCTAGTAATTACAACGACACTCACGAAGTAAAGATCAATATCGTACATGATGTCTTCATCTTGAAGTTGAACATCCTTTGAATTATTTTTGTCAACGCTATCCGAGTTCATCTAAATAACAAATTAAAATATAATTTTTTTTACCTTGACAATTGATGAAGATTTGACTTGTCGAATGATATAAGTCATTGGAGTTATAAATTTTTAGATTAAAAATTTAAAGATAGATTATCAATGTCAATCATGTAAATATATAATTCACAAATCAACTTTTTTTATATAAAGCATTAAAAATGCATACTATTAAATGAGCGGTTTCAACATGAAATGTTTATAACCATCTTAACATATTAAATGAGTGGTTTCAACATTAATTTAATGACCGTGATTATGATCATGTAACCACTATGCATTATGAAGAAAGTTATGAGATTAATTGGCCAATTAATGCTCAGAACTCATTTTAACCAGGAGTTAAAACTCTTTTCATTGGGCTATAAGCAATAGTAAGGTTTTTTGAAATGATTGCTTTTGTAGTAAGGAAAGAAAAATGTTCAATGAAGGTTATTAACTCGAAATTAGATTGTTTTCATGCTTATGTATATAGTAACATTACAAAAAGCTTATACATATTCATTTTATTGACTTATGGTTTTACTAATTAGACATTTTTTGTTTTAAAAGGTAATAAAAGATTTGTAAAAGTTGATATTATAATAGCACAGTGTTTGACTTCAAATTTAAGTGTTTATTTTCTGATTTATAGCAATATGATTTTCCTTCAATATTGCATTAACGATTACTTTTTCATTAAATGTTATAAGTCAAAATATTAGTACCATTGATTTTCTGGATGACTGTTACAACTTTCAAGTGTTTAGTAGTTGTTACAAGGGTTTTTGGCTTTAAATAGCCACGTACTTTCTCAAATGTACCCATATGGTACGTGTATTAAATTTATTGCCCATATCATACACGAACTTTGCATTTCGTGTCAATATGGTACGTAAACTGAATTTTCCATCTGTTTAACAGGCTAAATGCTTACGTGACATCCTAACACTATTCATCATCTTCTCAAATGTACCCATATGGTACGTGTACTAAATTTAGAATTTTTTTGCAAAATTTTAAAAAATATTTCGTACTTTTTAAAACGTAAAATTGTATAAAATCGTTAAAATTTTTTTGATTTTTTTCAAAGGAAAACGTTTAGTTTTTTTTATATTTTAGATTTTCCTTAACTTTAAAAAACTGTTTTAACTTTAAAAATTAAAAAAAAATGTTTTTATTTTTTCGAAGAAAACGGTAAAAATGTTTTAATTTTTTAAAATTTTCTTAACTTAAAAAAGTACAATTTTGTTTAAAAAAAGTTGTAAAAAAAATTAAATTTTTTACGAATAATAATGTAAAAAAAATATTTTTTAAATTTAAAAAGTACAAAAAAATGTAAATTTGTTTACAAAATTAAGTTCTAAAAAAGTGCGATTTTTTTTAATTTTGTAAAAAAAATTACTTTCTTCGAAATAATGAAAAAAAATATATTAAAAAAGTTAAAATAAAAATTCCTAAAAAAGTAACCGGTTTTACAAGTAGCCGGTAATAAATGTACCATATCGACACGAAATGTAAAGTTCATGTACCACATGGATAATAAATTTAGTACACGTACCATATGGGTATATTTGGAAAAGTACGTGGCTATTTAAAGCCAAAAACCCTTGTTACAACTTACTAGTTTAAAGAATTTGTAGATAGCTATTACATGTTTACTGGTTGTTACAAAGTTTATTTGATTTTTATATGTGATCAACCACAATTACATTCGGTTGAAGAAATTGAATATATATAAGCAATAAGTTGAGTAATATAAATTTGTGTACATCATGGATGTTCGAAAATAAGAAAGGAAAATATAAAAAACCAATTGACAAATACTTGTAGATATGAAAAATATCATAATAAATTCATCTCTTAATAGCTTGCAATGAATAAACACTTGATCTTGTAGCGATATTTTGCTAGCTAAATATGCTAGATAAATTGGAGACATTGAAATAAGTTATACAAATCATACAAAAAAAGGATAATGCAATAAATAATAAGATTTTTCTATGGTGTTCTATGCTACAAACGACTACACAACACTTTCACATATCATTTTCTCATTATCAAGATTATTCGATCTGACTCGAATTCACTCCGAGTCCGACTCATTAAACCAAGAAAAAATATCTGACTAAATTGGTATGATTTTCACCCCCACCATCAACATCTTGATATACCCCGTGAACATCACTAACCACTTATCACTACCTGCGCTACTCACTTATCGATACCTGCAAGAATAACATTAATATTTGTAGAATATCTTAATCACACACCTAGATGACTAGAAGGAAAGGGTTTTAGAGAGAGAAAGAAGTGGATGGTTTCTAGTGAGAGAAAGAAAGGAATATGTGAATTATGAGAAAAACCAACACCCTCTTCATGTGTGGAGAGGGTATTTATAGTACAATAGAGGCCAGTCACCCTTGGTTAGTCCATGGGTTGACCCGGTTAGCTTACTAAGCTTCCAAATATTATGCTACGAGCTATCTAACAATATATTGGCAATGACCAATACTTTTCTTATTTCTAACAATCTCCCCTAAAGGGAGGTCACTCCAATTTACAAAAACTTAAACCTAGCATACTATGCATGTCTTCAGTCTTGTACTCGTAGTCTTTAAAACTTCAATCATTAACTTGTGATATGTTGTAGTGATCTTTGACTTTAGGCTTGAGCTTGTTCCTTCAAGCTTGACTTACATGTGATCTTGAGCTTCTTGAGATCATCAGCCAAACATAATCTCTTATCATCATCTTGTGATGTTTTGCCATCTTGTGAACTTGTGACCTTCGGACCGACATGCTCATACTTTTCTTGTTCCTGAAAGCTTGAATAACCATCTTTCTTGAAATTCTTTAACTTTAACACTTCGTCACTTCATGGAATCATGCGGTATCAGAGTAGCGGAATTTTTTTGAAATTCTTTACCATTAATACTTCGTCATTTCAAGAAATATATACGTTATCAGAGTAGAAGTCTTGAAACATGTACTTGAGCTTTCATAGTGTCTTTATATTTGTCGGTCGAGTATGAGCATGTGGCTATGAATCTTTGAGTCTACTGAAACCAGGTACCTCTATGTCTATCTATATATGACTCTGCAATAAAACAGTTAGCAATAAAGATGGGGGACGAATATGGCTTTGTTATTCGTCTGTGTATGGTTGGATTAACCTTCGAATCTGTAAGGATCGACCTGTGATCAGGTAGATTCAATTTAAGAAGAATCTCATTGACAGGATTTCCAGCTTGCAGTATTGAATCTTTCTAACACATATGTATTAGATTCATCGTACTCAGCTTGTTCTCATTACCGGAACGTCTCAAAGCAGACAACACGATAAGAGTGAACCAGTGAGTTACTGTCTCACTGATTGAATAAAAATTGATTTGAGAAAATTAATCGACGTGTCACTTGCTAAAGTGATTTTGCGACACATCAAGAGTTTTAAGCATTTCAAAATTCATCAACCGTCAATTCATGGTCTGGACCGAATCGATATCCAGTGTCAAAAGTTTGATCCATATAGGATCTCACAAGTCACCTACCGCAGAGCTTGTTTGATGTTGGCTCTAGAAGGATTTCCATCGTCATTGTGAATACTTAAGTATCACTTTGATGTTCTGGCAATATCACAAGGATAATGCGTAGGACTCTTAAGATATTACTTGTTTTCACAGTGTGTGAGAACCAAGTTTATATAAGATTAGTGTGCTAGAGAGATTTATGGACGATCTCTTTATTGGCTCTAGAATCAATATTGCACATTTGGTTTTAGTAATCGGAGGCTGGAGCTGATTGCCACCTTTTCAATACCAACTAACTCAGAGTGAGAAAGTCGATAGAAATGTGTGTAATCTCCGTGAGTTTTGAACCAAGAGTCTTTTCGACCTTGAGTGGCTAGGGAGGGTTGTGCATTGCGTCACTGGGTCCATGACGTCTGTCTTCAATACCAGACAACATTTATGACAGTTTATGTATTGACCCAGTTTCTGCCTAAGTGTAAGGAGGGCTTCTTTATTTTCACCCTTTATCTTTACTTTTCTTTTTCATTCTTCAACCCCTTCAATGCTTACCAAGACTTCATCACTAAGACCTTGTTGGGTTTGTTCTAGTGTTAGCTCTGTCTTAGTCTGTATTATCCCATTTCCTTACCTTTTTCTCTTTTTTATCATACCTAAGGACTTCTATTCTATTTAATAGAATGTCCCTGGGTAGATCCCTCCAGTTCTGGCTGGATCATGGGAACGAACACCTATACCTAATCACCTTATAACTCTAATTAATTAAATACATGGTCGGTCTTTTGGTATTGTTCTCAACCTTAAAACCATTTGAAAACATCGATCAAGGTACTTTGTGATATAAATCAAAACATTTAGTACCTCGACAGTTTTAATTTTTAAAAAATGCTCCCCCTCAACACATGCATTGATAACCGAAATTGTTTAGCATGATGAGGAAGGAGTTCACACTTGAGCCTTTATGATACATCTTTATAAGTTTCATATTTTAATCACTTTCTCCGCTTATCAAAAATGTCAGATCTCTTGATATTTTGGATATCAATTGATTCAAATATGTATGAGAATTATTTGGGGAGAGAAATGTTTTGATTATATATACTAAGCCTTATTAGGAACATTTTAATGATCCCCCTCACTTTCTGAGGGTATTATATGGTGTTCGAGTATGTTAATTTGAATTTTTTTGAATTTACTAAGAAATTCTTGAAAATTCGTACTCAAAACACTATATATGCCTAATTTTAGTCTTCTACTACTTATTTACATATACACAAGTTTTATAATTACAAGAGAATGACCTGAAATAGAAAGACAAAGTATGACAAAGTCATATTTTCCGCTGAAGTAGTCTAGGGTCTTCCCCGTAATATCTACCACCAACGAACATTTCTAAGCTTCTCCCCAACTTTCTTTCCAGTAACTGACGATTAATATCTTTCACCATGATGCGAGACCGTTTCTTGTCCAGGTTACTCCATCTCCTTCTTGGCATGACACTTGTATACCCCATATCCAGGTTGTTGGCCATATCTTTGAGTGTATCACGAACTGATGAGTGTACCGTCACTAAACTTGTAAAGCTCGTGAGAACACATCAGTTTGTTTCTCCCCAACTTGTCCACATAGATGAAGCCTTGAGGGTTAGAGTATGCAGAATATGGTTTTAGATCAGTGATTCCAGCCTTATGCGTCATTGGTCTTGAGATGTTGAGATTCTTCTGGTAGCTTTCGACACCAAGTTAAAGATCTTCCACTCTTTTCTGGATTACAATACGTCTTGTGAATATACGTAAAGCTGCAGCCAAGCGCACAATGACATCACCTTTGAGGTTAAAGAGTCTGTTCTGAACAAGGAGGATCAACATATCCTCGATGTCATGTAGATTAAGTCATGGAAAGTCGCCTTCCATGAACTTGTACAATTGCTGATCAGATCTTCGAACTTCAATCTCCTCAAGATGACCATAACCATACCATTCCTTAACTTTGACATTTGTCAGAGCAAGAATTCTTTTGGTGGAGTACACATCATATTTAGACACCCTGTTGGAAGCATATCCATAGAATCTTTGTCTTATGCGTCCCCAGTGTGAAATACCTAAAAGAGCATGTTTGTCATAAGCTACTTTTATGGGACTCTGTTAGATATTAGAAAAAGACTCGGTCACCCCGTGTATTTTACCGTTTATTGTTGCTCATAGTTAAGTAGTTAATGTATAACATTCGGTAATGGGCCGGGTATTAAACCCAACATGTAAGCCCACTACTAAGGCCTTATGGCCGGTTTTAGTGTTACTATATAAGCCTCTTCCATGACATGGAAGAGGTGGGTTAGTCATTTCATTTATACAAGTTCATTTTCTCTCACTAGAAAGTTCTTTCTCACTTTCTCTCTCTAGAACTTGGCTAATCCTCTAGTCATTCGATTGTGTTATGATTTCCAATATCCTACAATTGGTATCAGAGCACATGGGATGATTAGCTAGATTGTGTGTGCGTTTTCTTGGTTAGTTTAGATCAAAAGTTTGGTTTTTGAAGGTTTATATTCTTGTTCTTGGTTTTCTTTGATCTTGACATTTATGATGTTAAAGTTCATGTTTTTATAGTTGCTATAGCCTTCTAGTACCAAGTTGTGCAGAAGAAACCAGGCAAAAACGTTCAAAAGGGTGATTTTTAGGTGTTTTTAGGTGAAAAACCAATTTTTTCAATCTAGCGAGTTAGTTCACTCTTTGAAGATCTTTGTAGCGAGTTAATTTACTGTACTGGCGAGTTGTAAGAAAACTTCACTGTGTGTCAGAAAGTACTGTGTCAGCGACTTGTAGTCTTATGCAGGTAGCGAGTTAGGCAGCAAGTTAACTTTTCTTGCATGTAGCGAGTTGGAACTAGCGAGTTACAGGTAGCGAGTTGAAGACAATTCTCTAGCGACTTGTGAACAGGAACTCTGTCAAATTTGTTTCTTGCCAGCGAGTTATCAAATCTTTTGCCAGCGAGTTACATTGCAGCGAGTTGTGGAATTACCTAACAAACCCGTACAACCATTCACCATTTCAAACAATCAATCACCACTTTTAACATACAATCACTAATCATTGTTCGATTAACTTAATCATTTCACAATCAATTAAGATAGCTAATCTTTTGGAAGACATCCAATGTGCCGGTTCCGATACCCGACCACCTATGCTTGATAGGACTGACTTTGCATCAT
>BQNB010118774.1:10180-20930 GCA_026074375.1 Tanacetum coccineum
AAACATACAAATACAATGTATTTTTGGTATGTTTTTAGTCATTTAAGTCCGTTTATAGTGGAAAATGGTATGTGTAATTAAGCACATACCAAGGAGATGAGGGACTTTTGGATCTCTATGCTTTAAATAGGGAAGTTAGGAGGCTCAAGAAGCAAACTCTTTCTCAAGCCAAATAGATTCACAAGCTAAAGGCCAAACTCAAGAAACTGTCCAAATTCGTATAGCCAGTGGTCAAACATCACGCTTTTTGGGTACAAAGTCAGGATCTTAAGAAAAGAAGAAAGAAGCAAAGAAAGAAGCAAAGGAAGAAGGTGTCTTCAGTCAAACTGGGGAGGAATAAAGATGAAAGTAATTTGTCTGAAGAGAATAATGATCAAGATGACCATACAGCCTTCGTTTATGAAGATTTTGATGCCACAGCCTTCGTTACTCCTGACTTAGAAAGAAAGAATGATGAAACTGAAGAAAGAAAGAGTGATGAAACAGAAGAGGTGCTTATTGAAGAAGAAAAAGATGCTTCTGATGTAAAAAGTGGAGATACTGAAGAATTGGATTTGGAGAGGATTCAAAGTACTGCTAGACAAAGTACTGTTACTCCAAGGACTTTAGATTTTGATGATGAAGCAGGTCCTTCAAGTCCAATTCGTCCAACTCAAGAAGAAGAGCCTGAAGAACAATTCAAAGATGATGAATTTCTTGCTAATCTCAATAGAACAAGAGGCTTAAGCATTCCTGGTCCTATGCAATCTCAACCTCAACAACCAACTCAAGCTACTGACCCAAAAGAAAAAGGCAAAGGGATATTGGTTGAAGAGCCCAAAAAGAAGAAATTAACTCTTCAACAAATCAGAGCTTTGGAGACTGCTAATGATGAGGAAGTTGCTAGAAAGGTTCAAGAAGAATGGGATGCAGAAGAAGAGAGAAAAAGGTTGGAAGATTTGAAGAAACCAAAACCAAAGACTATCTCGAAGAAACCTACATCTCTTGCACAAGAACGGAATCACATGATGAGTTTCTTAAAGGGTCAAGGATACAAGAATGTACAAAAACTAAGGTATCCACAAATGAAGGAACTGTATGATAAAGTTCAAGAATCCATCAAAGATTCTTTCAAGGATTTTATTCCAATTGGTTCAGAAAAGGAAAAGCAGATGTTACAAGAGAGAGATGCAAAGAGACTCTTAAGGAAGAGAAAAGCTACAGTTACAGAAGAACAACCATCAAAGAAGCTTAAATTGAGGACAGAGACAATTGATGAGCTCAGAAACTATCTTAGGATTGTAGACTTTGAGAAGAGTGCACAAGATAGAGAGTCACTGGAAGCAATCTCTATGATTACAGAATTCAAGGTCATTGACTCACCCGATGGAGAGTATCTCATAATCTATAGAGCAAATACTCATTTCAGAGCTTTTGACACTCTGTGGGAGATACTGCACATTCTGGATAGACAGGATCTACATCATCTATATCTGGTTGTACAAGACTATTATAAGCATATTCCACCAACCGGGTTAGGATTGATACTTTTGGGTGATCTTACAACTATTTGGGAGACGTCTGCAACAAGTAATGATGACTTCTGGAAGAATCAAGAAGATTGGGAAATTGTAAGATGGAGACTTAATGAATCTTCGGGAGTGCATACATTAGAGTTAGAGGATGGAACAATGATTCATATGTTGACAGAAAGAAGATATCCTCTATCAAGAGAGCTAATGATCAGGATGCTAGATCATGGTATGGAAGTTGAAGATGAGAGTGACATAGCTATCACATTGATACATTTGTTTATTCTATGGACAACTGAAGATGGTGATGATTCTTAAACAACTGGTATGATTTAACTGTAAACAAGCAGTACCTTATTCAAAGTACTGCTAGTTTAAAACAAACAATACTTTGTTGAAAGTACTGCTAGTTAAAAAGTTGTTTTTGAAATAATTTGAAGTTTGTTGAGATGTGCATGGGTTTTAAGGCACAAATGTCTGAAGGAAAATAAAACTGTTTTAAGGGATTGAGTGTTGGTTAACCACCACACAGCAAATGGTAATCAATTCAACCATGCTCTAACAAACTAAGAATTGACGATCCAAATCAGGGGGGAGTGTGGTTGGTAAAGATCAGTCTCAAATCTTTTGAGGTTGCCAATTTACAAAAATTGTATGGTGATCAATACACAGATGTATTGCACTGAAAATATTGGCTACTCCAACAGCAACACGACTTTCTGAAAAAGATAAGTCAAATCCGTTTTAAAGCTTTAAACGATTTGACCAAAAAACTATATGTTCACAACTCACCAATGTTTATTATTGAAAGTTGACTAGCTAACTGAGCAAACGGCTACAGGGTAAAGACTTATCAAAATCCGTTCATGGTTAAAATCTGAACTTACCAAAAGTCATCATAGTATTCAACACACAATGATTTCATGTCGAGCTGTGGAAGTGGGTTTTCAGTTCTAGGATTAATACCATTTTCTAGTACCAGAAGAACTGTCTAGACACAAGAGTGAATGGCTACTTGGTAAAGGCTCATAAAAACCATTTATGTTGCTGAGAAGACCTACAGCTGATTGAAGAACAATCTGTTTGATACAAAAGAACAAAGAATCTTTAAGTGTTTTTATGTTACAAAACAAAAGGTTTCATTCAAGATAATCAAACCGATTGTGTACAGAGATAATGCTTAAGGATTATATCTAAAGATTGAAGACTTGTATTGATGCGAAGAGAAGATGTCCCCATTCAAGAAAACTTACACGTCAACAAGTAGAATTCAAGTAGGGAAGGATTGTGGGAAATACGAGTTAAAGTCAAAGTACTGATAAGTCAGTAAGTCAAAGTACTGCTAAATAAAGATCGAAGTTACTCAGTTATATCAAGTCAAAGTACTGCCGATAATAAAGGAACTTCAAAGGATTATCAGTTAAATAGTTATTATCATGTAACAGTTAATTTAGTGATTAGTATTGATTAGTATTTGTGTCATACAAGGACTGTACACCTACTAGAGTTATCCTTACGTTTATAAAAGGATATCTAGGAAGGCATTAGAATGACACAGAATCACACACGAACAACAACAACAAAAAGCATTAGTTAGAAGTATTAGAGATAAGTATTGTATTAGGGATCTGCAAACTTAGGCAGATTCAAGGTGTGGTAATACAAAATCGTTTGTGAAATCATTGTGTGTTCTTCTTGATACTGTTAACTAGTTTCCGCATAGTTGATAGTATTATATCAGTGTTTCATTGTTATTGACTTAAATTTTTTAAGGAAGTAACATCCTTTACAGGCTAAAGGCTTATTATACTAAGGTATATCGATCCTACAATCTCCATATTCCTTTTATTCGATGGCATGACACCTCCAAGTCCATCAATAAATTTCTTCATCCAGACTGCTTCCATTGATGCTTCAGCAGCAACAATGTACTCAGCTTCTATAAAAGACATAGCAGTAGTGCTTTGCTTGGCACTCTTCCAGTCTATGGCTCCACCATTAAACATGAACACATATCCCGTTTGAGATTTTGTATCGTCCTTGTCAGTTTGAAAACTTACATCAGCATAACATGATACTTTCAGCTCATCTTCAGGTTTTTCCCTATACACAAGAACCATATCATTAGTATTCCTCAAATACTTAAGAATAGTTTTCATAGCAGTCCAGTGAATCTCACTAGGATTTTGCTGAAAACGACAACACAAATTTTGCGCAAAGGCAACATAAGGTCTAGTACATTTAACCGCATACATGATTGAACCTATGGCCAAAGCATAATGAACTCTCAGCATACGTTGTACCTTAGTAGGTGTTTTAGCACCTTGTGTCTTCCTATAGTCAGGCTTTTCCATCATTGGAGTATACCTCTTCTTTGAGTTTTCCATTCTAAATTTCTTTAGAATTTTCTCTAGATAAGCACTTTGACTAAGAGCAATCAACCACTTAGATCTATCACATATGATCTTGATTCCAAGAATATATGCTGCTTCCCCTAAGTCTTTCATAGAAAAACACTTACAAAGCCAAGATTTAACTTCTTTCATCATTGTAACGCTATTTCCCATGAGTAATATGTCATCGACATACAAGACCAGGAATGCAACATTACTCCCACTAGCTTTGAGATATACACATGGCTCATCAGGATTTTGAGTAAAACCAATCTTCTTGATTTCCTCATCAAACCTTTTATTCCAACTTCTAGATGCTTGCTTCAATCCCTAAATGAAACGTTGAAGTTTGCATACTTAGTTAGGATGTTTTAGATCCATAAACCCTTTCGGTTGCACCATATACACGTCCTTGCTTAGGTGATCGTTTAAAAAGTCCGTCTTGACATCCATTTGCCAAATCTCATAGTTATAGAACGTGGCTATGGCTAAAAGAATACTTATAGCTCTAACGTTTGCAACAGGAGAGAAGGTTTCCCCATAATCTACTTCATAGGTTTGGGTATAGCCTTTTGCTACCAGACGAGCTTTAAAGGTATGTACATTGCCATCCATGTCAGTCTTCTTCTTGAAAAGCCACTTGCATCCAACAGTTCGACCATTGGAAGGAAGATCGACCAAATACCAAACTTGATTATCTTTCATGGATTACATTTCTGTATTCATAGCTTCAAGCCATTTGTTAGATTCAGGATCTGCTAATGCAACTTTATAATTAGGAGGTTCATCAAGATCCCCTAATTCATACTCCTTAACATCAACATAGTGTCCATATATATCTTGTGCTTGAGGTATCCTTACAGATCTACGAATAGGAACTCTAACATTTTGAGGCTTAACCTCGATAGGTGCGATCTCATTATGTTCTTTGCTAGTATTTTCAAAAGGTTGTGTATATTCCTCTTGAATAATTCCAAGCCCTTTATCACTCTCACTCATTTCGAGAAGTCCATGACTCCCACTCGCTTCTTGTACCATGAAACTATTTTCAAAGAACTCAGCGTTTCGAGAAACAAAAATCTTGTTTTTGAGTGGATAGTAAAAGTAGTAACCCATCGCTTCCTTAGGGTAACCTAAAAAGATACACTTAATTAATCTGGAATCAAGTTTGTCAAGCGTGTCTCATTTCACGAGTGCCTCGCAACCCCAAACCCTTAAGTAGGACAACTTAGGAGCTTTCCTATGCCATATTTCATAAGGCGTCCTTTCACCTTCTTGGGACCATATTGAGAATGCGAGCTGCAGTTTCAAGAGCATACCCCCAAAAGGATTTTGGCAGAGTTGTTAGATTCATCATGAATCGAACCATATCAAGTAAAGTCCGATTCCTCCTTTCAGACACCCCGTTATGTTGCGTTGTATAAGGTAGAGTTAGTTGGGATACGATACCATAACTTTTCATATGATTAACAAACTCATGACTCAGGTATTCTCCTCCTCGATCGGATCGAATAGCCTTAATCTTTTTACCAAGTTGATTTTCAACTTCATTATGAAAGACCTTAAATGTTTCAAACACCTTATGTTTATGTTTCATCAAGTAATCAAAACCATAACGGCTGAAATCATCTGTAAAGGTGATTAAGTAATTAGCACCCTCTCTTGACATGGTTCTAAAAGGGCCATATACATCAGTGTGTATAAGTCATAATAGATCCTTATCTCTTTCCACTGGATGTGAAAAAGGCTTGCGCGCCATCTTCCCAGATATACAAGACTTGCATTTCTCATGTGTTTCATCGTGAGTGGGTTGTAAGAGCCCATCACGCTGAAGCATGTCCATGCGTTTCTTGTTTATACGTCCAAGATGACAATGCCATAGATAATAAGAGTCCAACCCATGTTTGGCTCTTTTATTGCTAACATTATAATTAGAACTAATATTTAGATAAAGATTATGCATATCTATTTCATAAATACCATCACGTAGAATTGCATTAAAATAAAACACATTATATTTGGAAACAGAAACACCATAATTCGTAAATATATGAATATAATCGTTCTTAACCAAACGAGAAATTAAAACAACACCCCTAGTAACAGTAGGTGCGAAATGACATTCGTCTAATACAATTATTAAACCACTAGGAAGAATTAAATCAAAACTTCTGATAGCTTCAATGGCTGCACGCATTCCATTTCCCATGTACAGGCTTAAAGCTCCATGTTTTAACTTCTTGCTCCTTCTAAGTCCCTGAGAAGTATTACAGATATGAGTTCCACAACCCGTATCATACACCCAAGTGTTATTAGAAAAATCATGGAGCACTATAGTGAAGATACCTGAAGTACTAGCCTCGCTAGCATTCTTTCTCTTCTTTAACTCAGCATGGTAGGACGGACAATTCCTCCTCCAGTGACCAACCTCCTTACAGTGGTTGCAAATAGAGTCCTTTGCTAGATTATCTCTCTTAGGTGGCGGTGGGATCTTGGTCATGGGAGCAAGCTTATTCTTTCCCTTGGCCTTACCCTTTGCCCCTTGCGGTTTCTTCTTGTCCTTCTGGATCTTACCTCCCCGTATAGCTAACACAGCGGGAGTTTTAGCCTTCTTTGGAATATCTTTCTTATGGAGTTTCAGCATAACATGTAATTCAGCTATCGTCTTCCCCATGCTATGCATGTTATAGTTATGAACGAACTGATCGTAGTCCTTGTTGAGAGAATTTAAAATAAGACTCACACCAAGTTCTTTCTGTATTGCATAGCCTAGGCGTTTCAAAGTGTCCAGGTAGCTCTTCATCTTCAAGAGATAGGAGCTTACTGACTGACCATCCTCCTGTTTGCAAGCGTGGAATGCTTTGACTATTTCAAACAGTTCCTGTTTAGCTTGTTCTTTGAACATAGTTTTCAGTTCTTGGATCATATCATATGCTTTGTAGTTTTCAAGTGTCCTCTGAAGTTCAGGAGACATACTACCAAGCATAAGACATGTCACCTCATTTTGCGCATCATTCAGTGCTTCATAAGCATCACGTGCAGCTTGAGATGCTACAGGATAAGGAAGAGGGGTCATAGGCTGTTCCAAATGAACTAGTTTCCCTTCAGACCTAAGAACGATTCTTAAGTTTTGGAACCAGTTGGTAAAGTTTGGTCTAGTAAGTTTATCCTGTTAGAGAATTGACCTGATAGTCGTATTGTTTGTGTTTTGGGTAGCAGCAGCCATCTACAAAACAATCAAAAGTTCAGAAAATATTAGTGTTTTTGATAATTATCTCTTATAAAATTAACTACCCATGTTTATTTAAAAATAAACAATTAGTTTTAGTAAAGGTCTAAGATCCAACTTGACGATATATTATTAATGCAGTTGATATACTAAAAATGGTATAACTCAAAAGGTAATCATTGGGTGATAATTGGCAACATGTGCAACTCTTAGAATTATGGGGCACAAGGCAATATAATCTAGAATTATAATGTCAAGTAGCATGTTTCACCCCATCTTGTGCCTCGGGTCGAAGGTCTGACCAGCCACACTCGATTTAAGTGGTCCAATACTCCATCTGTAATTTTACAGTCTCAAGGTCTGACCATACGATTGTTATATTACCTTGTTTTGCAAATTCACCTAAAACTGTCTTAGAGTAAAAGAACAAACTCAAGTGATTTCATACTTGGATGACACTGACTTAAACTTTTTAGGGTATAAATTTGATAAAACAGCGTTACCAAAATTTATGTATAAGGAAGCATGCATACAACCTTATGACACTAGTTTGTTTTAGAACCTTTCCATTTTTGTTTGTTTTAAAAAACTTTCTATAAATCCCTCAATTTTATAAATTTTCATGTCATTTATAAAATTAAGGTTACCACTTTTACAATATTTCTAAGTATAAGAGATCTTACTACGGATAAGGTTAATTTGCCATGGGAAATAATCAAACCCTAGTAACGATTAACGACATACTTAAAATACTGTTAAAACCGTTTATGTAAAATTTGTGTATTCTTGCATGTTCCGTCGCGGGTTCTCTTGCAGAAACCACTAAACCCCTGTGTTATAGAACGTTTGCAAGAAAATTACAAAATTTACGTATATAGTTCATGATTTTGTAAAGTGTATGTATCAATATACACACAATAAACATCATGCACTTTTAGTCCATATTAATTTTTTAAAATCGTTTTTGCATAATTATAAAACGCCCCAAATATAAAACATGCAAAACATATTAAGCAAAATTAATCATACTAAACTAGAATCAGTTACGCAATTAATTCAACAAAGGGTCTTCCCTAATATTGCAATTAAATAATTCACATAATAAATTCTCATGCTATAGATATTTAAGCTTCATAAACCACGGGTTACATGCATGTAATCCATGGATGACAATTTATAACAAGATAAACAAGCAACAAATATCTATAGCAAATCTAAAACGCAATTAAACCAATTTAAGCTTTTTAGATTAAATCATGTAAAATATATCCCTATATATTATTACCTTAATTATGTAACCAATTTTAAGCAAGATTATTTCTCTAAATAATTTTTTAAAATAAAATTTCACATAAAAAAGCAACAATTACACATATATAGGCGCCGGATTTTACATATAATTTACGTTTTTTATGTAATTACTACGCTATATGATATGGCTCGTGATGCCACTATTGGAAATTGTTATCAAATAACTATAATATTACACATAATATTCTACGAGCTACGCAGCGGATATTATTATATAGCATAAATAATTAACACATAAAACCATAAATAAGGAAACATACCGTTAGCAATCAAGCTAGTGACGTACGCAAGATTCTTGAAGTACACGCACGTGTGTAATAAACGTGCTTTACCGAAAACTACTCCAAGTTACTAAAGTAAGTAACCTCCACGCAGTTCATACACTACACGTCAAGCAGTATCACCCGAATGCTAGTTCTTGACTAACGAATATGTAAACACTAATAAAACAAAACTAGAAAACCCTTTTGGGTTTCTTTCTGCGATGGAACACAAGGAGAAGAGAGGGAAGGAGTGAGAATTATTAGCTCTAGGATCCTCCTTATATAGGGATTAATTTAGGTTTTACCTAAATTACATTCCTTGTAGGAAAAGATAGCTTAAAGCCCAATCCAACCCCTTGGATCCCTTAGGCCGGTCAAACCAAAGTCCCCACCGCCTTGGGGTTGACTTTTTGACTTTTCTAATTATTCATGGTTAATTACATTTAATTATCCATTAATTAAAAAGCCTTATTAGTTAGTTACAATTAATTAACTAATTAACGATCGTTAGTGTTTATTCGTTAAATCATATATTAATATAAATAATAAATATACAATTATATTATTATTAACATTAATGAAATGATACCTAAATGTATAACTTGTGTGACCCCGTAGGCTCACGTATTTCTAGCCGTATAAATATTCCTATGACATGAGCACAAACCAACATCTGAGCATACGGGTGTATGCCTGTCACAGAAGATTCTGACCAAACTGTAAAGCATATGCTTATGAGCATACGGGTGTATGCCTGCTGCAGAACCTTCCGAGTAAACCATACGGCTATATGCCTAGAAGCATAAAGCCGCATGGTACCTTTTTTTAGATTTTTTTATCATTTTTATTTCTTTCGTATAAAATGAACCGTAAAGAGTTAGAGGTCGTGCTTTATACCGTTGGAAAGGTATTTGAGTCTATTTTATGTTAATGATAACTTCAAGGGATGAATGGTAATGTATTTTGGTCAACTTATTAAAAAGGGACATAAGGTCATTCCCGGTCATGCATTCGAGCAAAGTTTTTAATTTTTGGTCAATTTTGGAGTCGGGAATGGGGCGTTTCAGAACTGAAGGCTTACATTACATAATTCTATAGAAAAAACTCCGAAAAAGAATTATGGAGATACGCTACTAATAACTATCACACACATGAACTTTTCTTTAGTCTTTAAAAAAATTCCCAAACAGAATTATGGAGATACACTACTAAAAAAACTCCCAAACAGAATTATAGAGATACGCTACTAATATCGTATATGAAAAACACAAAGATTAACAAAACAAAAAGATCATATTCATACCGAAATGAACAAATCATAAGGAAACGTTAAACCATTATATTAATAAACATCAACATTACAAAACACAAAACATCAACATACTTTTTTAGCCTTAAAATGTGAGTGACTTATACAGAATTGCATCTAGTTATCATAGCTATACACGCAGGGACTAGAATTGCTAAGTGATAATAGTTTATGCTAGTGTAGGCTATATATACTCTATCCCTACTTCCAAGGAGGGATGAGGCTTGTGTAAGAATATTATGTGTAACCTTTCTCTCTCTGATAAGCACACATATTTCCTTTCATCTCTCTACTCTCTCTCTAAATGGCTAATCATTTCTTTAAGCCTCCACGACATCCGAATCTTGTTTTAGTAGTGATTTCTTACACCTAATAGTGGTATCATGAGCTTTAAAAATATTTTTATTTGTGTTTGTGGTTGGATTCGATCTTACTAGGGTTTTATAAAGTCGAAAAACACAAAAACCTTCAAAAAGGCGACTTCGTCTCACTTTCTTTGAATTTTTTTGTTGTTTTTTGTGATAAAGATTTGTACTTTCGTGTTTCTATACCTTGTTATCATGTATTTATGGTATAAAAACATGCTTACAAAGTCTAAAAATCGAATCTAGGGTTTATATATGTCACGATGGTTTTAGGATTTATAAAGGTGTTTGTTAGGAAAATATTGTAAACAGACTTAATACTGTTAGTATTAAAATTAAGTCTGTTAGTTATAGTTAGTACTGATAGCT
>BQNB010118775.1:0-16180 GCA_026074375.1 Tanacetum coccineum
GGTGTTTTGGTTAACTCAATTAACTTGTCTTTGTTATTAAGCATCTTTTTGAACATCGGAGCAAACTTTGGCATATGAATGAGAGCATCCGCGAAACTTAGCTCAAAGTGAAGATTACGGAAGATTTCCATAAACTTGGAAGCTAGGATATCATCCTTTTCACGAATCTTTTGTTTGTTGAGTCTCGATGGGTAAGGTAAATTAGGTTTGGCTTTGTTGGCAACGAAAGAAGGCTCTTCGATTGGTTCTTTGTCTTTGGTTTGTTCATGGACCAATGGAGGAGGTTGGATGTCTTCGGTGCTTGGTAGCTCCGTATCCTTTGTCACCTCACTTTCCTTTTCCACCACCGGCGGTGGAATCGGAGGTCCATCGTATGAAACACCACTACGAGTTGTAATTGCCTTGGCTTCATTTCTTGGGTTTGGAATGGTATTGCTAGGTAAAGAACTTGAAGTTTGGTTGGTATTGCCTAAATCATCAAACTTGGTGCAAAGGCTTGTTAACAAACTTGTAACATTTGCCATTTGATTTTGCAATCCTTGATTTTGATTTTGCACATTCTTCAATATTGCATCGTTTGCTTTGACGTAGCTTTCAAAATCCGTTTTCAAAACACTATTCGTTGGAGGTTTGGAAGGTAAAACTTGAATCTTGCATTGGTGAGATTGGTATGTTGCGTGGAGCTTGATAAACTTGGTTTTGGTTGTTTTGACGGTTTTGATTAAAGTTTCCTCCACGGTTTTGGTTGAAGTTAGAATTGGTTCCTTGATAACGGTTTGGATTGTTTTGGACATTCGGTTGATTGAAACCCGGTGGTTTCATTTGACTTGCCAAATTGGAAGGTTGGTTTCTTTGGAGAAAATTTCCCTACAGCTGCGTTATGTTGGAAATGTTGAGTTGTCATGAAAAACGGGAAAATTGTTTCCACATTCGGTTAACGGACAAAGGTTAAAATGGTGATTTGATCCACAAGTGACACATACTTCCTCAACTGCTTTGAGACTGGGTGTAGGTTGTATGTAACTTAAAGCTTCATTTGATTCATCATTGGTTCATCTTGATAGTCATCATATCCTCGAGTAGAAGCGGCTATTTGTTTTGCATATCGAAAGAATTATTCAGAAGGTGAAGAATTGGAAAAGAGGAGCATCCGTACTCACCTCTTGAATCATTAGCACGCTTCTGGATTAACGCACCTTTGACTTGCTTTCAATAATCGCTTAAAACCTTCTTGAGGCATTTTGTCCCAAGAAATTGCCACAGCCTGTGCAGAATCTAAGGCATCTTGATTCGTTGAATTCAAAGAATTGTAAAACAAGTATCGAGATTGGTGAGTTCCAGAACACCATGTGAGGAATTGACGAAGGAGTCCTTTAAAACGTTCCATCTTTGTTTGAAGGCTTGTTGGTTTTTTGATCAAAAGTAATGATCTCATTCCGATAGTAAGTGGTTTTGAAGGTGGGAAGTATTGAATTATGATTTTGAAACAAGGTCGTCCAAGTGAGATTGATCTAGGAGTTCCTTGTCTAACCAATCTCGGCTTCACCATCTTAGAGAAAAAGGAAAAGCAAAGCTTACCCGAAGTGTTCGAAAACTTCTGGATGTCTAAACGTTGCAAGTGACCTTATTTAAAATTCGAAGGTGATTGTGCGTGGTCTTGTCTACCCGTAAACTTATTACTTTGCACAAGATTGATTAAAGGTTGTTTGAGCTCGAAATTGTTAGCATTGATCGGTGGGATAACTATAGCATCTTCATACCCCTCGATGGGTGCTTGTAACATTTGGGCCATTGTTCGATTGTCGGCCATTGGAACAACGTTTTGTTCAACAATTGGTTCTACCGGAAGATTTTGTCGACGTCTTCGAGATTGCGAACGAGTGCGCATAAAAAAGAAAACTAACAATTACACTAATTTTTTTTTTTTTTTTTTAGCAATGAATTTTAACGGTTACACGAAAGAGACTTAAACCAAATAATCAACTACTTCACGGTAGCTCTTGAAAATTGCTTTTCAAGGTGAGCCGTACTTGGTAGAGACACAAAAGGCAAGTGTTAAATCTTTGATTACGATTTGGGAACAATTGCAAGTTCACCGGAAATTGAAATGATAATATCTCAATAGAAGATATTATTTGTTGGTGTTCGATTACCAACTTTGTTTATTTTATTTCTTTTTTCAAAGGACAATTTTTATGTTTTTGATTTTTCTATGTTTTTTATTTTTTTATTTTTTATCTTTTACTTATATTAAAAAGAAAAGGAAAATATTTTTTTACTTTTTATTTTTATGATTTTTTTTTTACTTTTGAATTTTTAAAACAAGAATGAAACTTTCTAGAGCGAAAGGATCTTCAAACCAAATCAACAAACTCAAAACGTAGGAATCGTAAACACTAATCCCCGGCAACGGCGCCAAAAACTGATTCGGTAGTTTTACTTACCTATAAAATATATAATAATAATACTACTTAGGTAAATTCCAACTATTCACCTTTAACCAAGGTCAAACTTGATCTTGAAAACAAAGTTAGACAGGAACAAGCCCTAGTGATTCAGCGTAACAAGCGTAACGCTGAACTTGTGCAAGAAAACGATTTGCTTAAATCCACTCTTTCAGGAAAAGAAAAATCAATTGCATTTTTACAATCTGAAAAGGAAAAGATTTTTATTAGAAAAAAGAACTCGTGATAGTTATCTGATGAAATAGTTTGTTTAAAGAATGCTAACAAAGTTGCAAGAGATATGTTGCAAAGATTTAACATGCCAACACAAACTATTCCCATGCTTTCAAAGAAACCTAAAAGGGCAACCAATGACTTGCACAAGGACATCCTAGGCACTCGCAACCCAGGTCTAGGTTATTGGCAAGCCGTGCTCAACCTGTTTTGTATGGATGCTGATTACCCTTTTGATCCCAATCACACCCTGTTGTATATGGGATTGTGAAGATGTCTTGGTACACAATGTTGTGAGCATGAAAAGTTATGAACGAAAAAGCAGGGCATGTTAGCCCGCAAAAGCGTTTCTATGGACCAAGCTTAATGCCATGATGTTCGTTCCTCAGAAGGACCTATCTGGAGATCAGGTGTATTGGCTTTCTGCCAACGAAATTGCTAGTCAAGCTAGTAATCCAGCCACGCCTGCTACTCCTTTTGTTCATAAAAGTCGACCTCCAAGTCAAGTTCTGTTTCATTTTCAACAGGTTAATGCTGTTTTTCATCAATTTGAAGGTATCATAACTGAACGAACAACACAAAAACCAAAAAAAAAAAAAAAAAAAAAAAAAATAAAAAAAAAAAAAAAAAAAAAAAAAAAAAAAAAAAAAAAAAAAAAAAAATAAAAAAACGAACAACACAAAAACCACTCTTTGTTTCCGAATGGTGTTTTGATTATGCCAAACAGTTTGTTGAACAACAACTGGTACCATTTTATGACCATTTCAAAAAACACATAGAATCTGCTAATGAAACAATTTTCAAAGAAGTAAAAGAATATGAACAGATTTTTGATGACTTGGAGGCGGAGTATGAACAATGTGTTCTTGATAACAAGAACCTGACCATAGAGAAGAAAAATCTTTTGATCAGAAATGATTGCCTAATTGCTGAATGTTTAGAAAAAGATATCTGCTCTATTGTGCTTACTTCCGATATTGTTGTGCCCCCTAGTTCGAATTGCCTTTGCGAAGATCTTAGATCTGCATGCGATAGGGAACACACTAAAGTTCTTGAACTTGAAGCTGAAGTTTTAAAACAACAAAAGATGGTCATTGAATCTGAGAAACGTAACTCTCATTTACAAAAGACCCATATTGATTTACAACTTAAATTTCAAAACTATAAACAGTGCATAGACACTTCTAGTGCATCAAATGCTATTTTTGAAATAAATAAGTTAAGAGATCAGCTTCAAGGAAAAGACACCACTATCAGGAATTTAGATGCTCAGATCAACATCATGAAGGTGTTGAATGTAGGTTCCACTGAAGGTAGTTGTGACCAACAGGCATTAGAGATACCTGACTGATTCAGTTGAACGATATGATTACCTCCCTTAGGATTCAGCTAGATGGCCTTAAGGTAGAAAACGTGAGTCTCAAAAGACGGTATGATGAACTGTCAAGGCGAATACACCACTCACGTCACTGCGTACACTGAAAAGATTAATGCCTGAACTGTATGAGAAAAGGGGAGGGGAAAGGGAAGATTGCCAACTGAAAACTGAGTTGAGTGGCAAAAAAGAAGTGGTGGATCTACAGCCTATTTTTTTTTTTTTATGAGAAACCCAAAGTACTTGCTTCAGGGATGTATACAAAAGTTCAAAGTACATTCACTCAAAAAGAGCCAAACTGGGTAAAAAAACCAACCACGATTGACTAAGAAAAGCAAGTTACTTTTCAAGAACCCCCCTAGGACTTCAAATCAGCACCCACACAGAAAACCCAAGTTGAACAAAACAAGAAGCCTAATGTTTCTGTAAATCTGTCTACAAGAACCAAACCTGCCACTGCATCTCGCAAACCTATGCCAAAGAGCCACACTCAGAACCATCATATCTTGCCCAATAAAAGTGTGAACGCGAGGAGAGCAGCATATCACAATAGGAAGTTGAATGTTATTGATCATAATCAATTTGTGATTCGTTCTTTGAAGTCTGTGAATACCAAAACCCCCCAGGCCAAACATAGTGTGAATCATACTAAGCAGGTTTGGAAAGCAACCAGGAATCATAATGTGAACACTACTAAGACAGCTTGGAGACCAACTAGAAAGGTTGTTGGTAGTGTTAAGCCTCAGTGGAAACCCACTGGACGACATTTTGCGTTGTATGATACCTGTCCTTTAACTAGGATAATGGAACCCATTGTTGAGCCTTTAGAACTTACCCCGAGTGTTAGTTCTAGTTCCAAAGTTTCTATGATCTCTAGGTTCACTGATTGTAAACTTAGTGATCGAAAGGCTGGTTCCAAGGGGTTATCTGGTATTTTTTGAATGCTGAGCATTGTTTCACATTGTATCATTGTGTATATTTATTAAAAAAAAAAATAATAAAAAATAAAAAAAAAAAAAAAAATAAATAATAATAATAAAAAAAATGGCTTGCAGTTATTTCAGACTGTAACCCGGTCTTATCCCAGAGACTTAGTGTACGTTTCAGTGCATTATTTCTTTATAGACAAGAAGTTGTCTACGACCCGAACCATTTTTCCAATAAACAAATGGTTTATCAACACATGTTGGGTTAACCAAATCAAACATTGACACGGTCTTGTTTGAGGGGGTAGGGAATCAGTCCTTTAATAGTTCTGACAGGTCAAAAGGACGGCATGTTGCTGATTCTATTGCTGAAAGCTTGACACGACCACCGCATACAAATTCAAGACAGATTGCAGTATCATTCCTGTCTGGGTATTCTAAAGGTCTTGTTTCAATTGCTCACTTGATTTTGTGCATTTCACCTTCACCTCATACTTGAGGGAGAGATTGATACATTTTTAAGTCCGTCTAGATCAAAACATTCACTAGTTTCATACTTTTGATCGGGGAGAAAATGTGACTTAAACTTGTTTGAAAACGGATATTTAATGATTCGATTGATTCTAAAACTGCTGAGTCCTATCCATGATGTGCTTAAACATCTTTCGATTATCGACGCATCATGTGTTGGGGGGCATAAGTGGTTAATATGATCAAATGTCCAAGTACCAAACGTTTGTGTTATACACACGTATCTTGATAAATTGTACATAGAATCCTTTGTTTCATGTTCGTGAAAGTGATCTTATGATGCTGAGAAGAGATGTTGTTCCCACCAGGGTATTCAATTTAGAATGCTCATGCCTGGTCTTCGGACTGACGCCACTAGTGAAGTGGATTTCCATAATGTACTTGTACAAGTTTGGATTCCAAGGCATTATATCTTTCGGGATATATTTCAAAAACATCATCAGAAGATTCCTGATTTAAACTTTCGTTTGTTTTTTTTTTTTTTTTAATGCCCAAACATTTTTTTAAGCACATCGATGTTTTTCAAATCATTTTTGCCACAGGCCTACTATGGTACTTAATTGTATTAGTAGTAAAACGCTGATAAATGGAATTGTACGGTATAGTCAGCAGATAGTAAACTGTACTGCACTCATCTTTACCATTCTATTAGTAGAAATACTTATTAGTTTGTTAGTCTTCGGACTTTGGTCTAGGGAACGGCGAACATTAGGGAATCTTTAATTTTTGTACTTAGGTATTAGAGGAATAGCTTGTCACGTGCCGGCAAAACCTGTCAAGAATGTGCTTTTAATGAATTATCTGATCACAGGTGCAGTATTCATACTGTTAAGCATTGATCCCACTGGAATCAGAGGTTAATGTAAGCGACCAGATTGAGTATATCTATACTCGGTCCCTTCAAAATATTAATACCTTTGTGTGTTAACAAAATGTTTTCTAGACAAATTAAGGGTTTTTTACACTAACAAAATGTTTTTGTTGGTGACTAAATTGTTCTATCATAGCGATGAGACTCAAAGTATCTCGATGCTAGACATGCTCATATCATACCCACAGTTATCTGAAGTAACTCAAGAAGCTTACATTTAAAGCTTCGATAATCTATGAAAATCAAGGTCTTCTTAAATGCTAATTGTTATGGAGATTAGAAGGTAGATACATTATCAAAGCTTTCCAGATTACAACAGATATGAGCATGTGAGGACTAGAGATCAGCGTATGGCAAAAGTTCAAATATTGAAAGGAAGATCACAAAGTAATTCAGAGAAGTAAAGCTTAAAAGTCAAAGATCAAAGAGCAAGTCATCACCTCAAGTGATGATGATCATGATCAAGGTATTAAAGTTTGAATTACCACAAAGCACAATCAAGTTGAAGGAACCCTAGCAACAACGTGCTAAAGAGACATGCACGAGTAAGCTGACTTCTTCATGACCTATTCTAGGGGAGATTGTTCGGATCACATAAATGGACCCGAACAAAGAGCTTTCACGGTCACTCGATGTATACAAGACAAAAGTCTAGCTCGAAAGACAATGTAAATTAATGTAAATGGGCCTTTAATGAAAAAGCCCATCATAGCCCAAAGGCCAAGGCCCTAGAGAGGCTATATAAAGCCTTTTTCTCTTCATTTTTTAGGTTAGCAACTTAGATATTTAGAGTTTCATTTTTTGTGTGTTTTGTTGCCACACCATTGTTCTTTGTTTCTCTTTAATACAAGTCAATTTAAAGTTTAATCTTGTGTGTTCTTGTGTTAATCGAATGATCTAGGGATCCTACAGATTGGTTGGTGTTTGGTATGGTGGAGCTTGATAAACATGATTTTGATTGTTTTGACGGTTTTGATTAAAGTTTGTTCCATGGTTTTGGTTGAAGTTAGAATTGGTCCCTTGATAACGGTTTGGATTGTTTTGGACATTCGGTTGATTGAAACCTGGGGGTCTCATTTGACTTGCCAAATTGGAAGGTGGGTTTCTTTGGAGAAAATTTCCAACGGCTGCGGTTTGCTAATAAACAAGTAAACTAATTTTAATCCCTAAAAATGTAAACTAAAATTCTAAACCTAAGTTAAGACAAAAGAAAATTTTAGGAAAAAGAAAAACATTTTTTTTGGATTAATTTTGAATTTAATTTGATTTAAAAACTATAAAACTAAAGTCTTAAAAATTTTATAAAAAATTACTCTAGTTAAAGAAAATGTGCAGAAATTTTCTAAAAATAAAAGCCCTAATTTTTATCTTTTTATAAAAGTTTAATTGAACTAATTAAAACTAACCCTAATTATTAATTAAAACTAAATAAAACTAATTAAAAACTAACTTAGGGACTAACTGTGTAAAAGACTTAAGGGCTAACGGGGCTAAAACATTTAACGGGCAAGGATTAACTGAAAAACAACTAAAACAGAAAAATTACAAGAATGGTCCCTGAGCTCCTACCCCGACAACAAACTAAGTCCAAAATAGCCTTAAAATAAGGTGAGAACTAAAAGTGCTTTTTAGGAAAAACTTTAAAGAGAGAAGTTGTAGAACAGCTTGAGGAGAACAACTTTAATGAAAGGACTTATACCTAAAAGCCACAATTAAGCTCAATAAGAGCTTATTTTTCAGCTGACCTCAGAAAGTGGGGTTTAACCCTTGGTTTTAGAAAATAGGCTATAAAAAACTCAACACTAGTTCAAAATGTAAAAGGAAAGAAGTTCTAATGAGCTTATGATGTGCTTATCCTAAAAATGAAAAGATAATAGACCTTAAAGTACTTTTAAACTACTGAAAATGAGGAGGAAACAAGCAAACTCAGAAAATAAAGCATTTAGCACAAAAACCAAATAAGCTAAAAACTTTTAAAAGCTAAATTAGACTCTAAAACTTTAAGGACTTATTAAACTTACTTATAAATCTACCTTTAATAGCTATAAATTCTACAACCTTAAGTAAAGATTCAGAAATTATTAAGCTAAATTATAACCTACTGTTTTTGGTCTTTTGTGTTTTTACTGATTTGGACAGTAATTAAGCTAGGAATTAGCTAGAAAAATGTAAACTTAGATTAAATTTATAATAAGCTGTAACTAGGACTTTATTATTACTTGATCTAAGACTCCTAATTCTATTCTTACTTAACTAAAGGTTTTAAAGCCAAAGGTGGTAGATATAACTTGAGAAGCAGTACTAACTTGTGACCAGCTAAGCAGTACTAATCTTTTAGCTAGTACTTGGTGCACTTAGGTGGATTTGGGCCAGAAACCTTAAGCTAACTCAATAGCAATAAATCTAAAATCCTATTACCTTATCTTATATTAAGACTACCTCTATACTATATACTAACCTTAATTTAAAAAGCTATGTCTTAAGATTAATTTCGGCGTAATTCTTAAGCATAAATAGTGACTGCTTCTGCAAGTACTAACTTTTTAGATATACTGGTTGCACTTTGCACAAGTGCAACTCAAAAGTGCAAATAAGTTAAGCCTAGAGGGCTTTGATTGCAGTTTTTATTTACCTATTAAACTATATAATTAATAATACTACTTAGGTAATTCCCAAACCCATTCAACCTTTAAACAAGGTAATGAAGTTTATTAAGACTTACAAAAATAATATAATATATATAATATACGTAAGTTTGACCGGGCAAGTATGATCACCCGGGTCGTTTCCCCAATGACTAGTGAAATTGAAACCACGTTTTAAGTTCGGATCCTGATTTGAATGGAACAAAGATAATTTGGATAAGCTATTACTACTAATTAAAAAGCAACAAATAATGACAAATAAGCAAGTAAACAAATTTTAAATCCTAAAAATATAAACTAAATTTTCACTAAACGAAAATAAATAAAGAAAATTATTAAAAATAAAAGCCCTAATTTTTATCTTTTTATAAAAGTTTAATTAAACTAATTAAAATCTAACCCTAATCAAAATTAATAAACTTAATTAAAAACTTAACTAAGGACTAATGGTGCAAAAACCTAAGAAACTAACGGGGCGACTAACAAACTAACGGAGGGACTAACTGAAACACAATTAAAATCGAAAAGTTACAATTCCTACCCTAAGATTATATCCCGACAACAAACTAAGTCCAATAAGCATTCGAAATTTTAAAAAAACTTAAAACGAAAAACTCAAAGAAGAAAAGTTGTAAAAGAAACTAAGGGGAACAAAATTAATAAAAGCTACTAGGGCTGAAAATCTCAAATAAGCTCAGGAAGAGCTTATTTCTAAACTGATTACAGAAAGTGAGGTTTTGAGCTTACTTCTACTTAAACAGCCATAAAATGCTCAAATTAAGCTTAATTCTAAAAAGGAAAAACGATCTAGAAAGCTTATGATGTGCTTAATCTAAATATGCAAAGAAATTAAAGCTTAAACTACTTTTGAGCTACTGAAATTGATCATGAAATAAGCAAACTCAGGAAATAAGCAAAGTAACACAGAATCTAAGTAAGCTAAAAACCTTAATAAGCTAAACTAGACTCTAAAACTTTCAGGACTTAACAAACTACTTATTATCCATCTAAATAAGCTATAAAATCTAGACTTATAAGCTATTTTAACAAATTAAAAGCCTAAAGATTCTAAGTACTGTTTTTGGATTTTTCAGGTTTTTATGACTTTTGACAGCTAAATTAAACTAAAGAAATAAGATATAAATTGAAAATTGAGACTTAAACTGTATTAAGCTATATGAAAACTTAAATCCTACTGAATTTAATAAGCTAAATCTTGAAATTACTGTTCTAAATCAAGCTGAGAACTCAGCAGTACTAACTGAGGTTAGTACTGTTGGTAGAAAAAGTTCAGCAGTACTTTTACTTGAAAGTACTGCTGATGCAATTTTAGACTTTTGAAAACTAAATAAGCTAGAAAATGAAAACTAAAACTGATTTTAAGATAAGCTTTAACTAAATTTAATACTACTGAAATTAAAGCTAACAACACTAACTTGTGAAATAAGTACTAACTTGGAAGTTAGTACTGGTAGTGTAAAAGTTCAACAGTATTAACTTAAGTTAATACTGTCAGTGCAAATTAATAATGCACTAAACCAAACACTCCTTAAATCCATGACAGAATTTGAGAAAAGCTTTTTAAGAGAAATTTAATGAACAAGTTCTAAATACCAGATAAAAACTAGCTTAAAACAAACTTAACAATCAAGATTAAACAACTGAATGAGCAAAATTCTAAGATCTAAACTATTTAAACTAATATTTTTGATTTTATGAATTTTTATGACAGAAATAGATAACTAAAGATCTATAACTACTTAAGCAAAAATAGATAAAGACAAACAACTAACAAGCATTAGAAAAGACATTTAAACACTAATAAGCATGAGAATAAGCAAATAAGCGATATTAAACTAAAACTAAGCAATTTAAACTGAATGTAGAAGGGAATAAAAAAGGAAACTCACTTGATCCTTTAGCTAAACAAAAGGAACCAATAAAGGCAGCTACAAGCTCTCTAGCTTATGAATAAGCTAGAGTATAAGTCCTTGGGATCTCTTCCAAGGTAAGATCCCCTTCCAAAAGCTTAGATCCAATAAGATCCATGTAAGTTTAAACTGATTTAAGGTTTAGATAAGGTTAATACTGAATTCAAACAGCTCTATTTCAGCTTATAGACTGAAAGAGCTTAATTTTAGCTTATTGAGACAACTTGGCTTAATAAGAGAGCTTATGACTTTAAATGAAAACTTAGAAAATGAGATTTAAAACACTTAAAAACTGAATTTCATTAATTAAAGAAGCTGATTACAATACTTGAAAAAGAAAATTACATTTAAGAAAATTACGAATTTAAGCTAAAAACTAGAAATTGACTACTATAAAACTAGATAAAAAAAACGTAAAAACTAGATATCTCGTGTGTGAGAGGATGAGGTCTTTTTATAGTGCCCAGCTAAAGCTTCTAGGCTCTTGCCTTGCTCTCCAAACTTTCAATCCCTGCCATTCATTTAATCAATCATTTGAGCTTCATTTGTGACCGTTTGATCAAGGAGTGGACACCTGAGGATTGCCAGCGTGTCATTCCCTTGATGTGACGTTTGTGTTAGTTTTGTGAGAGAGTTTAGCACAAAACCCATCACAATTTGTGCTTCTTTCGTGGCTCTTCTTGAGAGAATGTTAATGAACCCTTTGATAAAGACTGATTTGACCCTTCATTTGTGCTTGCGCTCCCTTGAATTGACTAACGCACCCTCTAATTTTGATTTGCCCTTTGTTTTACCAAGGAGGTGAAAACGGGGGAGATGATGAATAGTAAAAGGGTTTCCCGCTCCTATTTTGACAGTTAAAACTGTTGAAGTTTGGAGGGATTGCACATTTGGTCCTTGTCTTTCTTTCCTCTTTTTCAAGTTATAAATAACTTTCGAGAAATGCAAGATTGGCCCTTGTAGATGAAAATTGGCTAAGGCTTTGGATCTTTGGCTTCTTTTTGAACTCTTCTGATTCTCGTGTCCGTGTTTGCTCGCTTTTGACTGTTTTCTTGTGATTTTTGACTTATCCGTACCTGCACACACAAAACACAAATACAAGCATATTTTTGCCATTTTTGGTCTGTTTTGGGTTTATTTGGGTTATTTTAGGTACAAACGGATATGTGTATTTTACACTTATCAAGACACACACCTCAGGCTTCTTGGTGAGTGCATAGCAGATGTGACTTCGATTTAGGAAATCGATGATTTGATCAAACCCTGCACTTCCCGAAGATTTGTCTAAAAATGCCACCATGTTGTGCTTGTCACAAAATTCTAAGTTTGCCATGATGAAAACGGTGAGTAATCAAGTGGGATATGATCGTATATGTATGTATGAAGGCTGGAGAAAGTTAATTGCAATTAGATAGAGAAAACAGAGAGATATTATTTGACCAATATAAAGAAATTTGAAGTTATCGTGAATATATCATGCGAATTTATAGTAGGTTCACGAAAGTCCAATTGGTCAAACCCCTATTCCATAGGTATTTGGCGGAAATATCTCAACGGCTCTATTAATTAATGAAAAGTCTGATAGGGCCAAACAGTACTAACGGTCATCCAGCAGTACTAAAATTGGTCTAGCAGTACTAATTTAAGCCTAGCAGTATTAACTTCTCCACCAATAGCAGTACAAACTTCAAACTTTTAACATTTGCTGTCACACATCCTCTCTTTCTGTTTTTAAACTCACTTTTGATCTCTCAATTCTTTTGGCTCACTTTTCATTCTGTCTATTTTTCACACAACTCTCTTTCTGTTTTTGAGCTCACTAATTCTCTCTTTTCTTTTAGCTCACAGAATCACACAAAGTGTAGTTTTTGGCAAACTACCAGCCATAAACGGATTTGATTAGTCTTTACCAATAGCCGTTTGCTTTGGACTAGCCATTGCTTTATTAGAAAAACATGGTGCAATGATTACCATATAGTTTTGAGTAAACTATCAACTATAAACGGATTTGAGAAGTCTTTACCAATAGCCGTTTGCTTTTGGACTAGCCAATGCTTTATTGTAAAAACATGGTGCATTGAGGACCATATAGTTTTGAGTAAACTATCAACTATCAACGGTTTTGAGAAGTCTTTACCAGTAGCCGTTTGCTCTGGACTAGTCAATTCTTGATGTCTATAAGACATGGTGAACTGATGACCATTTGCTGTGTGGTGAGAAAATCCAACACTTTTGAAAACAAACAACATTCCTCCCCTCAAACAAAGCATCTTTGAGTGACCAATTTCACACTTCATTGCATATCCTGAAAGAGTTAGCTCTAAACCAAGAAAAACATAAACTAACCATTTTTCTTGTTTAGCAGTATTAAACATTACTAACAGGATTAACCATGAGTCATAGAAATAACTAGCAGTACTAACTATAAGTAACAGTTTTAACAAACAGTTTTAAATATAACTAGCAGTACTAATTATAACTAGCAGTATTAATATACAACAACTTAACAGTACTATCATTTAACAAACTTTTACAAAAACACACAAGAGATATAAGCATTAAGGATTTAGCATTCCAATACTTGAGACCAAGTACTGAAATCTACCAGCATCAAAACCCTTTGTAAGAAGATCTGCTACATTATATTCAGTGTCGATTTTAGCCATTTGAATCAACTTTTTAACATTGCAGTCTCTTATAAAATGATGCCTAATCTCTATGTGTTTTGTTTGAGAATGTTTAACAGGATTTTCTATGATACAGATAGTACTACTATTGTCTATATAAATAACTGTATGCATGAAATTGTACCCATAGTCCAGCAGTTGGTTTTGGATCCAGAGAACCTGTCCACAACAACTTGCAGCAGCCACATATTCAGCCTCAGTGGTAGAAGTGGCAACAAGAGTTTGTGTCTTGCATTGCCAAGAGATCAGCCTATTGCCCAAAAACTGACATCCTCCAGTAGTTGACTTCCTATCTAGTGTAGCTCCAGCATAGTCACTGTTAGTGTAAGCAACTAGTTCCAGTGGAGAGTCCTTAGGATACCAAAGACCTAAAGTAGGTTTTCCTTTAAGGTATCGAAAGATTCTCTTGACAGCTAAAAGATGGGATGTCTTTGGAGAAACTTGAAATCTTGCACATGCACAGACTGCAAACATGATATCTGGCCTAGATGCTGTAAGATACATCAAAGATCCTATCATAGATCTATAAAGATGTTCATCAACCTCAGCAGCATCTCCATCTTTAACCAAAGGCTTTTCCAAATCTGTTGGAGTAGAGGCAGTCTTCACATCTGAGTAGTTGAATTTTCTCAAAATCTCATGAACATATTTATCTTGATTGATAAAAATGCCATTCTTTTTCTGTTTGATTTGTAAGCCCAAAAAGAAAGTAAGTTCTCCCATAGAACTCATTTGAAACTTATCTTTCATAAGCTTTTCAAACTCATCACACAGCTCCTGCTTTGTAGATCCAAAAATAATATCATCTACATATATCTGAACTAGCAGGATATGCCCCTTTTGTCTTTTGATGAAAAGAGTTTGGTCAATTTGTCCTCTTTGAAATCCATTGCTCAGAAGATAAGTGGCCAATGTGTCATACCAAGCTCTGGGTGCTTGATGAAGTCCATATAGTGCTTTCACAACTTTATAAACTTTATCAGGATGGTCAGGATCTTCAAATCCTGGAGGTTGACACACATACACCTCCTCTTCAATTTGACCATATAAGAAAGCACTTTTGACATCCATTTGGTAGACAGTGAAACCCATATAAGAAGCATAGGCCAAAAATATCCTTATAGCCTCTATCCTAGCCACTGGAGCAAATACTTCATCATAATCAATACCCTCTTCTTGAGTATGTCCTTGGGCAACTAGTCCTTCTCACATCTTTCTTGTTTCTGTAGACCCATTTTGTACCAATAGCCTTATGCCCTTTAGGCAAGTCTACAAGAACCCATACATTTTGTAGTTTGAACTGTAGAAGTTTTTTCAAACGACACATTTAGAGGTCGTTCTCTTGTATCTAGCGCTGTGTATTATGAAGTAGCACCCCAAGTGATATTCCGATGCGTTGTCGTATTTTTGGGGGTGTTACACTTGCAAAATGGGGAAACAAGCTCACGCTAGTCACAAAGCTAAGAATATAGTCTCAACGACTAGATGCTTAAAACTTCTCAATATGGATCTCTTCGGTCCATCCGCCGTACGGAGTTACGGAGGAAACCGTTACACCCTAGTCATAGTATATGACTACTCTAGGTATACTTGGACTAGATTTCTTAAGGATAAAACCAAAGCTTTCGATCAATTCAAAATATTTAGTAGGAAAATCCTAAACCAATTAGGTTGTTCAATAGTGTCAATAAGAATCGACCACGATAGAGAATTTGATAATAAGGTGCAATTTAAAGAGTTTTATATGCCAATGGTATTACACATAACTTCTCGGCTCCACGCACTCCTCAATCAAATGGCGTGGTCGAAAGGAAAAATAGGACACCTCAAGAAATGAGTAGGACTATGTTGAACGAGCAATCGTTACCATAAAAAGTTTTGGTGTAACGCCGTATATAACACCCCGTGTTTTAGGACAATGTATGATTTTGATAAAGTCACTATTTATTTTTTTGTATTGTACGCGTTTGTTTTTAATGGAAATCGTTAAGTTAAATCGCGTAAGCAAGAAATAATCAGTTAACGTAAACGGGCATCAAGCAAATTATTGTTTACGTCAAACAAGGGTTAAGTAATTATTTTGAGGATAATTATTAACATTACACGAGTTATTTTATCGAATACGTGAAAGTGTTTACGTTTCGCGATAAATAACAATTAGGTTTTCCCGAAAACCCTAAAAAAATTAACGTACGCTTCAACAAATACCTACGTTTATATACAATGATCAAAGTTTATAAAACTTTAGGCACATGTATATATATATATACACGTCCAATATATATATATAAATGTACAAGATAACAAACATTTTTACAAAGTTTAACTTTTAAATAAAAACTACACATTTACATTTAAATTACTTATACTTTCTTTTATGAAATGCAAGTAAACATATAAAAGAAATAAAAGAAAATAAGCTAGGAACATCATCCCTTGAAATCATGGGATGATTCCCATTAGGAGGAACCAAGAGACCAAGGCATTTAAACCCTTGAAACCCTCCCTTGGTCCCCTTGAAAACCCACGGCACACC
>BQNB010118776.1:0-19227 GCA_026074375.1 Tanacetum coccineum
TTAACATCTCAACCTGAAAAGAAACAAAGATCAAGAAGGTCAAAGAGAAAGGACACTCAGGTACCTCAGCCTAGTGGTCCTACAACCAATGTAGGAGATGAGGCTATCAATCAGGAGATGGATGACAGTTTAGAAAGGGCTGCCACTATTGCTTCTGGCTTAGAAGTAGAGCTGAACATTGGTAACATCAATAAGACCCAATCTAAGGCAACACTTAATGAAGCAAGTTTCCCATGAACTAGTTTAGGTGGTGGTCCTAGGCACCAAGAAACCATAAGGGATATAATTTCTTAGACTAGGTTTGAGAATGTATCTAAACTTTCTAATGATCTACTGCTCGCAAAAGGTAACACACTTTGAAGTGTTGCGGATAGTCTAAAACTTTAGGAATTGATGGCATTATGTACAACTTTACAATCAAGAGTTCTTGCTTTGGAGACTATAAACACCACTCAAGCTATTGAGATTGCAAGTTTGAAAAAGAGAGTCAAGAAGCTAAAGAGGAGTAATAAGTCAAGAACTTATAGACTTAAAAGGTTATACAGAGTTGGTTCATCAAGAATGGTAGAATCCTCTAAAGATGAAGGTTTGGGTAAAGAGGATGCATCCAAACAGGGGAGGAGGATTTATGATAGTGATGCTAATGAAGACATTACTCTAGTTAATGATGATAATGAGATGTTTGATGTGGGTACTTTGACTGGTGATGAGGTGTTGGCAGAATAAGTAGTTGTTGATAAAGATGTGAATTTAAATGTTGATGAAGTTAATTTGGCTCAAGCACTTACAGCTTTAAAAAGTGAAAAAGTTTAAGAAAAAATGGATGTTATAAAAGAGCCAAGTGTACCAGTTAGTGCTTCAATAAAGGATAGTGCTGCTACAACAATCACTGCTATAATTCTAACTCCAAGGAAATGAATTATTTTTCAAGAGCCAGGTACAACAACAACAACAACAACAATTTCTTCACAACAACCATCATAGACAAATGTTCAGGACAAAGGCAAAGGGAAAAGGGTAGAACCTAAGAAGCCTATGAAGAAGAAAGAACTAATCAGGCTTGATGAAGAAATTACTTCAAAGTTACAAGCTGAATTTGATGAGGAAGTAAGACTTACAAGAGAGAAAGCTAAAAAAGAACAATAAGCCAATGTTGCCTTAACTAAAGAATGGGATGATATTTAGGCTAAGATTGAAGCTGATCATGAATTAGCTCAAAGACTACAAGTACCAAAGTAAGAAGAGTTGTCTGATGCAGAAAAGGCTACATTATTTATACAACTCTTAGAGAAAAGAAGAAAGCACTTTGCAGTAAAAAGAGCAGAAGAGAAGAGGAACAAACCACCAACTCAAGCTCAATAAAGAAAAATCATGTGTACTTACTTGAAGAATATAGAAGGAAAGAAGCCCAAAGACTTGAAGAACAAATATTTTGATTCTATTCAGAAGATTTGTTTGACAGAGCTTTCAAAAGGGTGAATACATTTGTTGATTTTAGAACAGACTTGGTGAAAGGAAGTTTAAAGAGAGCAAGAAAAGAGTTAGAATAAGAGAATGCAAAGAAGCAGAAGGTGGATGATGACAAAGAAACAATAGAGCTTAAAAATCTAATGGAAGTCATGCCAGATGAAGAAGAGGTTTCACTTGATGCTATTCCTTTGGCTGTTAAGTCTTCAAGCATTGTTGACTGGAAGATTCATAAAGAGGGGAAGAAAAGCTATTACCAGATAATCAGGGCTAATGGAAGTTCAAAGATGTACTTAGTGTTCAGTCATATGCTTAAAATTTTTGACAGAAAAGACTTGGAAACTTTGTACAAGTTGGTAAAAGCTAAGTATGGATCAACAAGACCAGTGGAGGACTTGAATTTAGTTTTATATAGAGATTTAAAGACAATGTTTGAACCACATGTAGAGGATAATGTATAGAAAAATCAATCAGACTGTAGAGTATTGGATTGGAAGCTATATGATTCATGTGGAGTACATTTATTGAGGAAGCAAAATATGCACATTCATATGTTGATAGAAAAGAGATATCCTCTTACAGCACCTACAATCACATATATGCTAAATAGGAAGTTACAAGCTGATCATTAGAATAAAATGTGTTATCAGCTTATTAAACTTCTCACAAAACAACTCAGGAATCAATGAAGTGTTTGGAAGCATCCTCCTGGTGATTATGAAGCTTTTAATAATGAAACATGATGATTTTGAAGAAGAATATCAAGTTTAGGGGAGGATTGTTGGGATTAAAAGCCTTATTGAAGTTACTATTGATAAGGTTTGTGTTACTGCTGCTAAGTAAAAGTTAGTGTTGTTCGTTAACTTTAATGAAAAATATGCTAAGTAGTTAGTGCTGCTAGTATAAAATTAGTACTGGTAGTTCATAGTTACTACTGCTAGTATATATTAGTACTGCTAGTATATATTAGTACTGCTAGTGTAAAGTTAGTACTGCAGGTGAAGATTGAAGAAAATATTCTAAGTAGTTACTAGTGCTTGTACACAGTTAATGCTGCTGGTGTATTAGTTACTACTGCTGGTGCTAAGTTAATGCTGCTAGTATAAAAGTTACAACTGCTCAAAGATAAAGACTGCTGAAAGAGTTTCTATTATCAGAGAAAGGATAAAGACAAAAGAAAGGATAAAGATTATTGGAGAACAAGATTACTTACGTGATAGGTATTAGTTATTTATAGAATAGATCATAGAGAATATTTTAATTATTAGAAATATATTGTAAATCAACTAGGACTCCTTGGTGTATAAAAGGAGGTCCTAGGGCATAGAGTTTGAAATCTTTTGTTTTGATATCATTATAGCTTCAAGGTTTTATAATCCTAAAACTAGTTAGAGTATTCATATTAATATATTGAAGCTTTGTTTGTTAATCTGTGTGTTCATTAGAATTACTATTCTATTGCATATTCTTCTTATTAATCAATGATTAGATTTCGCATAATCTTTGATATATTTTACAAAGTTTCTATCATAGTTGTGTTGGATTTATCTAGCATAACTAAACCTTACACAAGCTAAGGAATTCAATATCTATTCAAGTGGGATCAACATGTTCCACTCAGGTGACAAACTTCTTAATAACTTTTGATTAACATCTTCTTATGAAATTTTTTCATCCAAAAGCTCTAACTGACTTACAAGCTTTTGAAGCCTATCAAAAGTTTGATCAAGCATCTCTGAGCTTGGAGCAATGAAGTTTTCATATTGCTTCTTTAAGAGATTCCTTTGAGTCTTTCTTGTAGTTGCATTCCCACCAAATCTCTTTTCAACAGCTTCCAACAACTTCTTAGCATCCTTTATAGAGTTAAACTTTAACTGATGTTCATTGGGAATGCCCATCAATAAAGTACTTCTAGATTTTACCTCTAATCTTCTTTGAGCCTTTTCTTCAGCAGTTGTAATAGGCATCTCTGTCATAACTCCTTCCATAATTTTTGTTTTTGGCAAGGTTGCACCATTCTCTATGACTTCCCATAGTGCATAGTCTATCATCTGGATATATTGTTCAATTCTCATCCTCCATAGCTCATACTTACTAGGTTTGAGCATGGGAACTTTGGATGCAACCACCATGTATGTAGAATCTTGATCCATATCTTTTTGCAAGAACAAGTTCTTCTTATTCACAGCTTCTCAACAAGCTCTGATACCACTTGTTGATCCCACTTTAATAGATCAAATTCCATAAGCTTGTTTAATGTTTAGTTATATTAGATAAATCTAACATAACTATAGTAGAAACTGTGTTTGAATGTCTTAAAGATTATGCGGAATCTAATCTTTAATATTAAGAAGAATTATCAATGAAACAATAATTCAATGAACATACAATTCAACAAATAAGCTCTAATATTATTAATGATAATAATACGAATACTCTTAAAGTATTAGGGTTACAAAGACCTTGAAGCTATGAAAATTGATAAAAGATAATAAAAATATATCAAACTCTATGCCTTAGGACCTCTTTTTATACACAAAGAGTCCTAGTCGGCTTATAATCCTTCGCTAAGTATCTAAAATATTTTATATAAACAGCTAATATATATCATATAAGCAGTACTAACTAGCAGCATTAACTTGATATTCACTAGCAGTAGTAACTTCAAGCATATTTTCACTAGTAGCATTAATTTCAGCTGAGCAGTCTTAACTTTGTACTAGCAGTAGTAAACACTTAGCATATTTTCTTTAAAATCTCTGAGTAGTAATAACTCCAGCTGAGCAGCATTAACACAAACATGAGCAGCAGTAATCCAAACAGCATCAAGAAGACTTTTAATCCCAACATTCAGCATATCTTTAGTCAGAAAGAGTTGAATATGCGACAGCGTCGCTAGATAGAGTTGTTTAGTGATTATGACTGTGAAATTCGCTACCATCCTGGTAAGGTGAATGTGGTGGCTGATGCCCTAAGTAGGAAGGAAACAGTAAATCCTAAGAGAGTTAGAGTTATGAATATGGCCTTTGAGTCGAGTATCAAGGATAGGATACTGGCAGCTCAGAGGGAGGCTGTGGATGAGTCAGCAGGATTGTAGAAAGGTTTGGATGAGATGGTAAAATAGAGAAGTGATGGGACATTGTACTACCTGGATCAAATAAAGGTTCCTTTGAAGGGTGATATGAGAACCCTGATAATGGATGAAGCCTATAAGTCAAAGTACTCTGTACACCCAAGAGCTGATAAGATGTATTACGATTTAAGAGATATGTATTGGTGGCCTGGGATGAAAAAAGACATAGCCGAGTATGTTGGTAAGTGTTTAACTTGTTTTAAGGTTAAGGCTGAGCATCAAAGGACATCTGGCTTGCTCCAACAACCTGAGATTCCCGTATAGAAATGGGAGGGAATAGCTATGGAATTTGTGACTAAGTTGCCTAGGACTAGTAGTGGGCATGACACAATCTGGGTCATTATGGACCGGTTGACTAAGTCTACTCATTTTCTACCTATGCATGAGGATTATAAGATGGATAGATTGGCTATACTGTATTTGAATGAGATAGTTGCTAGACATGGTGTGCCGATCTCGATCATATCGGATCATGATAGTCGTTTCACATCAAGGTTTTGGCAGTCAATGCAAGAGGCATTAGGAACTCGTTTAGACATGAGTACGGCTTATCACCCTCAGACCGATGGTCAGAGTGGGCGTACTATTCAGACTTTGGAAGACATGCTTAGAGCATGCGTCTTAGACTACGGGGGAAATTGAGATGTTCATCTTCCATTGGTTGAGTTTGCATATAACAATAGTTATCATTCTAGAGTGAGATGTGCTCCGTTTGAGGCATTGTATGGTAGAAAGTGTCATTCGTTAATTATGTGGGCTGAAGTTGGAGAAGGTCAGTTGATAAAACCTGAGTTAGTGCAAGAGACTACTTAGAAGATCTCGTAGATTAAGGATAGACTTAAGACTGCGCGTGATCGTCCAAAAATTTATGCTGATAAGAGGAGGAAGCCTCTAGAGTTTTGTGTAGGTGATTATGTTCTGCTCAAAGTGTCGCCTTGGAAAGGTGTGGTACGCTTTGGGAAGAAAGGGAATCTAACACTTAGATTTGTTGGACCTTTTGAGATTATTGAGAAAGTAGGCACCGTAGCCTACAGGTTAGATTTGCCTGAGGAATTGAATGGTGTTCATGACACGTTAAGCATAGTTAATGCTGTTGAAGTAGAAATTCATGCCGAATGTTGTTAGTCCTCAGCTTGTTGGGTTTGGGAAACCAAAGACTAAAGTATAGACCATGGTTTCCAAACACTAACTGTGCATCAATAAATTTTTAAAAGAATTGATTATATTGATGTCACAATGCAGATCCAAGTCAGTGAAGGCTTAGGACCCAAAAGAGACTAATTTTCTTACCTTATGTGCAGGGTAATCCACAACGAGATTTGGAGAGAAAAGGAGTGATTGACGACTGATGCTCAAGGCACATGACAAGAACATGTCCTATCTTACTTAACTTGAAGAAACTGATGGAGATATGTTGCCTTTTTGGTGGTAACCCCAAAGTGGGGAAAATCACAAGCAGAGGTACAAATAAAACTGGTAATTTAGATTTGGGAGAATGTGTATTTTGTAAGAGAATTACATTTTAACCTCGTTAGTATCTTACAAATGTGGGTGTACAAAAAGAATAGTGTTTCTCTTTTAATGACACTGAATGTATTGTTTTAGACTCTAAACTTTAGTTAGACTGATAAAGTCATGTTTTTTACTTAAATTTCCAAGAAAGAACAAAATGTATAGTGTTGATTTAAAGAATATTGATCCTAAAGGAGGTCTAACTTGTACTCTTTGGCAAAAGCACATCTGATGAATCTCAACTTTGGTCATGAGAAGGCTTGGACACATAAATTTCAAGAAAAAACCATAGAATAAATTGTTAAGGAAAATCTTGTAAGGAGGTGTATTAACTTTAAAACATTTTGAAAATGATCACACATGTGTTTGCTTGTTGAAAAAAGAAAGCAACATAGAACTTCTGTAAAGTTCCAAAACAGTTTTATCTTCCATTCCATGACTGACTCTCCCTTAACCTCCTTTATGGTCATCTTCTCTTCGATATGGCATGGGTAAAGGCTAATTAGAACTCGGGTCCTACGATTTGTTCTCTTCATCCTAAGTCCCATCTCTGGCTCAATGAAACTCCTACGCCCGGTTACAAAGACGGTTCCCCAACGAAACTTCTTGTGGAAATAGGAAGGCATAGCTAACTAATAACGATGCAATACGCACTAAATCAGCTATAGGTAGGCAACAAAACTAAGGCGACAACTTAACAAAATAGGAAAAATAAAAGCTACGCAAAATAGAGGAGAAGCATAGCAGTTATAAAAATAAACACTTAAGCCCTAAATGCATCTACATGAAGGACCCCTAGGTTATAGTCTAGGCTTAACCACCTACTTCTCTATAATCTGGCTCTACTACCAATCTGTCACACCCCGCCAAGACAAAAACGCGAGGCGCGACGAGAAAGGGAATCATCACAACACTTTTAGCATCTATAAGAGAAACTAAACATGCATATAAATACAAGGTATAGACACGCAGTGCCATAAAAATACCCAAACACAGCAACAAAATCCCAAAAGGCGTCTGACATTGAATTGAAGGCAGTTCATGCCAATGTCATGACATGCAAACATTCATACATCCTAACAAAGCAAAACAATTAACATTTATCATCCAAAACAATAACGAAATCTAGATAACTAAACTTTTCCAGCTGCCTACGGTCCATCTAGCCACTTTTCCTAACTTTAATCTCATCCTGCTGAATACCTGAAAATGATGCTTATACGTCAACACAATGGTTGGTGAGAAACATAGGTTTTCAGACACTCATATCAAATCAGTTACCAAAACAATTTAACCAATTCCTGCAATTATAAAAACAATACGCTTGCATGACAATTATGCTAACTAACATACAAGCTAACATGCAATTCAATCATATCAATCATTCAAACACCAAGCAGACGACCCATATCGCCCTTGGATCATACCAAATCTCTTTCCTTCTAGCTCAGGCCATGGATACCCGCAAGTAATCCTCCTGACTAGGCAACACACCAATATCACATCACATAACATGTAGCACATAACGCATATCAGTCACATAATAGTCCATGCATTTACACTAACACACAATTACAGGAATTCAAAACATATTTAAACACTTGCATCATTTCCATCCCAAGTTTAAAACAATTTAAAAAGTGGGACTATGTAACTCACCTGAATGCTCAAAATGCAGCTTCCAATTCCTATCACGCAACTATACAAATAAATAAACACGGTTACACGCGACCAAGCTAAAAGCTCTAGTCCATGTAACACACATATGATAGATGTATAAGGGTGTGATTAACCATCATGGGTCACCCCGACACCATGCCCAACCTTAACCACTTCATTAACTCATTACACTAGTTAACTACAATTTGTTCAAAAGTGCAGAATTTTAGTGTAACTTTAGCCTCTTAAAACCCTTACTTGCTGACCTTCATAAATTATACCAAAAATCATCTAAGTTCATTTATGAGTTTACTAACTACCTTGTGATTCCCAATTACTCATTACATGTGCAACTATCCCAAATAAAATCAAACTTCAAAACTGTCCCAATTCGGATCTGATTGCACACTAAAAAGTATGGCCCTAATTACCCTACTTAGACACACAATCAGAAGCTCTCCTTCTAGGGTTTCTTTATATACATATAGAACTTAATTACTGTAGATTGGCTAACCTTAATTCCACTTTTAAGTTAGGGTTTTACCCTCCTAAACATGACCTAAATCTGACCCGTATTTACTGTTTTGACAACTTTTCTTGTAACCAATATTTAACCAACTTCCAGAACTCCAAATCATTCGAGGCCAGACTTTTTGAAAAATAGACTCTTTGAACTACAATTTAGGCTTTTGAATCATATCAAAACACGTTTTTATCATCTAGATATCATCAGTTGAACACAACCCTAAATTCTGCTCAACTCTAAATCATGAATTAACGCGATCTAACTCTAACCACTTACACCAATAAGATCCTAATTAAACCCTAAACGTTCTAGCATGATTAAAACATCCTTAATTACAGAAGTTTTAAAAACCCTAAAGATCCATCATATTAATTGTTACATGTTTTAAAGAAAACTAAACAAAAACTTAATTGAAACATACCTAAACCTTCATTCTTGAAACATACCTAAACCTTCATTCTTGAAACATTAATTCACCAACTCGTTCTTGATAAAAAAAATCTTTTTTTCTTCTCTTGAAGGATTCAGCCGATCAAAGGGATGGGGGAGAGAAAAAGTGATTTAGGTTTTTATTAAATTTGTATTTATACTAATAGAATCCTATTTTAAGTCAAACTTTGTTTCCTTTTTTTTCTTTTTATCCCAACAGGTCGAACACCCCTTTGATTATATTTATTTTATTTAATTAATAATTATCTTTATTACCTTAAGTTTTCATAAAAACCTAAGCTAATTTGGGCAAACCTTTTTACATAAACGCAACTTACTAACTTTCTAAAAATAACTTTTCATTTTACATTTCACTTCCTATATTTAGAAAGTCTACCCTAATCCGCCAAATTTCACTCACTTAACTTATTTCCATCATAATACGTTTCCCATAAATGCTTAATACAAAATCATTCAACTATTTACGTAGCATTACATGCTATACGTCATTACTTTTCCATTATCACTATTCGCGAACGAAAGGAATACTTATCACTAAACACAAACACACTCAAAATGAGATGATCATACACCTCAAAATGATATCATACACCTATTCAAACCACTTAGCACACATAAATTGCACCTAGCACACAAGAAACACACAAAATGAACTCTTAGCCATTTCTAAAGGTTTCACCAACCTGATCAAATCACGGATGTTACAGTATCCCCTCCTTGAGGAAATCTCGTCCCGAGATTTAACTAGCAGGTCTAATAACTTGGTCCACGAACAACTGTGGATACTTATTCCTCATCTAGTCTTCGTGTTCCCAAGTAAACTCAGGACCACGTTTCGAATTCCACCTAACTTTCATAAGTGCTATTTTCCTACGTTTTAACTTCTTAATTTCTCGATCCATAATCTCTACAGGTTCCTCAAAAAAATGAAGTGTCTTGTCGACCTTGATCTCCTCCAATGGCACATGCAAATTAGCATCCGCCAGACACTTCTTCAGATTTGACACATAAAAGGTGTCATGCACGCTACACAACTCTTCAGGTAACCTCAATCTATAAGCTACAATACCAATCCTTTCAAGGATCTCAAACGGTCCTACATATCTTGGTGCTAACTTACCCTTCTTTCCAAAACGCATTATGCCTTTCCAAGGTGACACCTTTAATAATACCTGATCACCCACCTCAAACTCTAACACTTTACGTCTCTTATCCGCATAGCTCTTTTGATGATCTCTCGACGCTTTAAGCTTTTCCTTTATCAATACAACCTTATCTGTCATCTCTAATACTAACTCTGGTCCAATAAAACTACTCACTCCAATCTCTGCCCATAACACAGGCGACCTATACTTCCTACCATACAAGGCCTCAAACGGAGCACACTGAATGCTCGAATGATAACTGTTGTTGTAAGAAAACTCGGCTAATGATAGATGGACATCCCAAATACCACTAAAATCTATAACGCACGCCCTTAACATATCTTCCTAGGTCTGAATTATACGCTCACTTTGTCCATCCGTCTAAGGATGATAAGCGGTACTCAAGTCTAATCATGTCCCTAACGCTTTCTGTACCGTTCGCCAAAAGTGTGAAGTAAATCACCCATCTCGATCCAAAATAATCGACACGGGCACTGCATGACGTGCCATAATTACATCTATATATAATATAGCTAACTTCTTCGTACTAAAATCCTCACGAATTGCTAAGAAATGAGTCGATTTGGTAAGTCTGTCGACTATTACCCATATCGCGTCATGCCCACTCCTTGACCTAGGTAACTTGGTAATAAGATCCATAGTGATCTTATCCCAATTCCACTTCGGTATCTCAGGTTGTTGCAGAAAACCCAAAGGTCTTTGATGCTCAGCCTTCACTTTTGCACAAGTCAAACACTTACTAACGTAGATAGCAATATCCCTCTTCATTCTTGGCCACCAATACATATCACGCAAGTCGTAGTACATCTTATCCGCTCCAGGATGCACAGACTACTTAGACTTATGAGCTTTGTTCAAAATTACCATTCTCACATCACCTACTAAAGGTAACCATATCCTATCTAGAAAATACAAACTTACCTCTTCCTTTCTTTCCATCTGTTGATCTAAACCATGTAGTCTTTCTGTAAGAACGTTCTCCTGTTTGAACGTCTCACTTTGGGTTGCCAATATTATCTCTTTCACTCCAGATTGAATGGTCATAGCCATTGCTCGAACACGTTTAGGTTTCACCCGTTCCTTCCTACTTAACGCATCAACCAACTTCTGATTCCTCTTAGTTAGGGAAGTAAAGGGGGTTCAACAATCTAAAAAAATTTCGCGATGAACGTCGGTAGTAACCTGCCAATCCTAAGAATAATCATCCAATTCCTCATTGTCTCACTCTTACTCGGGTCCACGTGAATACGTTATGGTTGACCACGTGACCAAGAAAATGCACTTCTTCCAACAAAAACTCATACTAAAAAAAACTTAGCATACAACTTCTCTTTCCTCAGTGACTCCAACACTAACTTTAAGTGAACTTCATGTTCCTCCTTCGACTTTGAGTAGGCCAGAGTGTCATCAATGAATACGATGACAAACCTACCTAAGTACGGTTTGCAAACCCGGTTCATTAAGTCCATGAAAACCGCTGGTGCATTGTTTAACCCAAAAGGCATAACCGTAGACTCAAAATGTCCGTATCTCATTCGAAATGCGGTCTTTAGAATGTCATCCTCATGCACTTGTAGCTGATGATAACCTGACCGAAAATCTATCTTTAAGAAAGGACACAATCCTCGTAACTGATCAAACAAGTCATCAATCCTAGGGAGTGGATAACGGTCTTTAACATTTAATTTGTTCAACTCCCTTATGATCAATACACATGCGAAGCAAGAAACCATTCATTTTCCTCATGAATTTTTACAGGTGCTCCTCACGGAAAATGACTAGATCGTATGAAACCCTTGCCTTACAACTCTTGAAGTTACCTAGACAATTCTTTCATTTCTGAGGGTGCCAACGATATGGAGACTTCACGATTGGCGTCGCTCCATGAACCAAATCTATGCGGAACTCAACTTGTTGTCATGGTGGTCATCGACAAATCTTTTGAAAACACATCAATAAAATCTCGTACGATGGAAATATCACTCAATTTCGATTCACCTACCTTTGTGTTCATTAAGGTTTTTACGACTCATTGAGTACGTTCACCATGAACCCGAAGTATCTCATCACCTTTCAACGGTATCCTAACCACCTTCTCATGACATACTATCACAAACTTCCTCTTGGATAACCAATCCATTCTCACAATCACATCAAAGTTTCCATGACTCACACGGGGTATCAACGAAACTATAAGGGGTACGGATCAATTCAATAGGTTAACATGATGAATATCGAGTCAAAGGCTAGAATGCATATAGGAGATTCCACATATGCAAATAGACGTGGATCAAATGACATAATAATCCTTTAAAAGAAAGGATACGTATATCTACCAAGTGAAAGCGCAAACGAAAGAAAATAACAGGCGTACCACGAAAAAAGAACATAAAAAAATCAATACTAAAGACGAAAATTCTTATACCAATTATCGACTTTACTCGAAAGACCAATTCAAATAATGTTTTTATAAAATCAATTTAAAATAAAGAAGTCACTGTAAGAATAAAAATCATTTTAAATAATAAATAAAATTATCTTAAATGTAATCTTTATAAAATTCATTCTGGTTGTATACAATCTAGAGACTGGTTATCTAATGGTTTTAGCCCTATCTACTTACCACTATGAAAATCACTTTAAACCTGTTTTTATGATAATTAAATTTTATAAACCACTCAACAATTTTATATCCCTATTTGCATAGGCAATTTAAACATTATTTTATTTCAAAGATCATTTTAAACACAGTTTTTCCCATAACACTAAGCACGTTTTACTTCTAAAGGGCTTTTATATTTAGACATCAATTATATAATATGTTAAACAAGTGACACCTTAATACCAAAAGGGATAGTAAAAATACCGTACAGCTACTAACATAATTTTTTGTTGAAAACGAAAAAGAAAAATTCATGAACTATACTCAAATTAATCAAACGAACTCGTACAAGAAAACTCTATGCAAGTCGTTACGTTACTCAAAGAACGTAAGGTCTTATCCAAAATAACGATCCACACTAATATGTTAGGAACAATTAGTGCTTAAAAGAATTTTAAAAAAGTAAGACTATGTATATCCCATGAATTGCCTCAAAAAGAGCTTCCAAATTCCTATCACACAACTATACATTAGATTAAACACGGTTTACACGCGACCAAGATGAAAGGGTCTAGTCCATGTTCCCACACATATGATGGATGTCTAAGGTTTGATTAACCATCTTGGTCACCCCGACACCTTCACCCAACCTTAAACTACCTCAATAATTACATTAACTAGTTAATACAATTTATTCAAATGCAGAATTTTAGTTATCTTTACTAACTTAAAAACCTTAACTTGCTGACCTTCATAACTAAAATAAAAATCACTTTAGTGCATTATAAGTTTACTAAATACTTTGTGATTCCCAAGCTCCCTTTACCATGTGTAATTTCCAAATAAAATCCAACTTCTAAACTGTCACAATTATGATCCGATTACACAGTATAAATGTATGGCCCTAATTACCCTATTAGACACACAATAGAAAGCTATCCTTCTTGGGTTTCTTTAATTTTACTTATAGAACTTACTCATGTGATTGGCTACATTAATTACACTTTTATAGTTAGTGGTTTTACCCCTAACATGACCACTAATTCTGACCCGTATTAACTGTTTTGACAACTTTTCTTGTAACCAACGTTTGACCAACTTCCAAAACTCAAAATCATTCGAGGTTGGACTTTTTGAAAAATAGACTCTTTGAACTTCAATTTAGGCTTTTGAATCATATCAAAAAACACGTTTTATTCATTAGGATATCATCAGTTGAAACTAGCCATATATTCTGCTCTCTTACTAAATTATAAATTAACGCGATCTAACCCTAACCATTTACATCAATATGATTCTAATTAAACTCTAATGGCTCTAGCATGATTAATACATCCTTAATTACAGAAGTTTTTAAAACCCTAATGATCCATCATATTAATTCTACTTGATTTAAGAAACTAAACCAACTAGGGTTATCGAAACATACCTAAACCTTGATTATTGAACACTAAATCACCACAAACTTGTTCTTGATTTAAATCAACCTTTTTTTTTTCTTGTCTTGAGGGTTATGGCCAAAACAACAAAAGGATGCAGAGAAATGTATTTAGGGATTTATTGATCTATTATATTTTATATTACTAGGAATCCTAATTCTAATCAGATTTGTTTCCTTTTTTTCCTTTCTTTATAACCGATCCAATCACCTCCCTTTTTAATTTATTAATTTTTTTATATATATTCCTATACAAATTTGTTCTCCTCCTCCTATATATATATATATATTTTATTTTATTATTAATTAACTAATTATCTTCATTACCTTTAGTTTTCATAAAAATCGAAGCTAATTTGGGTAAACCTTTTTACATAAACGCTACTTACTAAACTTTCTCAAAATAACTTTTCATTTCACATTTTACTTTCTATATTTAGAAAGTCTACTATAAGTATCCAAATTTCACTCACTTCACTTATTTCCAACATGATGCGTTTCCCATAAACGCTTAACACAAAATCATCCAACTATTGACATAGCATTGCATGTAATACGCCATTCCATTTCATTATCACTATACATGAACAAATGGAATACTCATCACCAAACACAAACGCACTCAAAAATGAGAAGATCTTACAACTCAAATGATATCTTGCCACCTATCAAACACTTAGCACACATATATAACACATAGCACACAAGAAATCACACAAAATAAACTCTTAGCCATTTCTAAACGTATCACTAACCTGATTAAATCATGGGTGTCACATTAACCCTTTTTTTTACCAAAACTTAACCATTGTAAGTCATCGTCGCTTTAACTTTTCATAAGTCTCCATAAAATTTATAAACACAATAGTTCATCTTTAACTTATTTTTTATACATGAGGCTATCTTCCACATTATATCATGATTCGCCATATATATAAAAGAGCTCAACGAGATTTATGAATCATTTTTTAATAGTGAAAATAAATTGTGGTTGTTTCTAGATTGCGAGTTTGTCAACACATTGTCTTGAGTGCTTTGTTCGTGTTGTTGCAGCTACACTGCTTGCTCTCTGTTTCACTTCCTCTTGTGTGCCTATATTGTTAAACTGTTGGAATTAAATAACTTGTTAACCATTAACAACTGCGAGTACGCATCGGATATATATCAAGTTTGGCATATATGATTAACACATAAATAAATCATACCTCTTGAAGAATTAAATGCTAATGAAACAAAGTGGTTAAGATACTACCTCTATGGATGCTCACACAAACACGTCAATCGAGTGCGCCCGGATGCTAGCCTAGCTTCACGTGTATCCCAACAACCTTTGTAAACTAACACCACTTGAATCAAGTACCAAAATTGTCCCAAATAACATGTACCGAAATTCAGTAAATGAAACTAGGGATTTTACCAAATTTGGTTCCATCGAATTTTACCAAATCGAACCGAAAATCAAACAAATAAAACCCTAGATGTTTCTAACTGTTGTCACGCCTTAACAACCTGTAAACCAAAGTAATAGATTTGCTGTAGAACTTATGGGATCAAATCACACTCGAAACCACTTAAAAAGGATTATCGAATTTAGGCAGAAGTGGAATAGTTGAACCAAATTCAAAGAACCCTAATACTAGGGTTTTATATATTCGGCTGATTATGTATAAAAGGGAGGAGTAGCAGCTTTTATGAGTTTGAGCAATGTCTGTGGTGTTTAATGACTTCTGGTGAAGGATATATATACACTTAAACCATAACATGAAAAACTAGGAAACTAGAAGTTTACCTTTATCACAACACTCCTCTTTTCCCTTATCCCTTAATAATGAACCTAGACACCTCTCTAGAACCTTTATAGGCCGGCTACAATCTTAGGACAGCCATAGGTTCTTGTCTTAGTAATTTTTGGTCCTTTGGTTTACATTTAGAAACGTAACATGAAGTTTAAACGCACTCTATGTGTTTAACGTGTGTGCCCCCAATAGGCTCACACATTTCTAGTCGTATAATGTTCTAGTCCAACTCACATAATCTAACAGCTCCCACTTGGGAGTTAGAGTAGCAGACTGCCCATATACTAACGACGAAAACATCTAGTAACACTCACATTCGTTGTTAAAACTAGAAATGTTTGAGATCAAGTTTTAAAAACATTCTCAGTAGCATGGTTATGTATCTCTTGCTATAATCATCTCTTTGTTCAAATACCGTTAAACCATGGATATAGATCATAATTGATTCCATATAGTTTAAGCATTTAGATTCTCGTTATAGAACTTAATACAGATATACCAAATGTAATCAAGAATCATCTTGCATTACCCGTTGGGTTCAGCCGAACAATTGTGTGATTAATTTTGGAGAGGCGCTATGGTTTAATTCTACTCCATCATGTGAGGAACAAATTCTTATGAATACAAAGTGTATGAATGCTGCTTCACATTATTCCCTTAATAGTTTTATAATACATTTTTAGGACATCGTTTGATTGAGAATTAAAAAGTGATATCCACACATACCAGAACTTGTTTGTATTCTCAAGTCTAAGGATGACTTAACTAACCATTTTCAAAACCTTACTTATGACAACGGATCCATAAAGTAAATAGTCGAAAGTTGAGGTGTCCAATATTCATCCCTTGTGAATAACATATGAGTTTGGCGGGAACCATCCATATATTCAAAGAATATAACAACATCATTTTTGCCTTATGCACAATACTCCCATATTGTTAACGGACAATGGACATATTTAGAATGGTAAATCATTCAAGGATTAAATATGCAAATATAGGATAAATAATTATTATATGAATGGAAACAAATACCAAGTATCTTTATTCATCAAAAAATAAAATTGTCTTATAATCCTAATTATCCAAATAACTAATAAACACAGATTTACATGAGACTACTAGCTGGAAGCATTCCAATATTCTTAGTATGTTCTGAATGCTTTGGAAAGGCTAATGCTTTCATGAAAAGATCAGCTAGGTTGTCATCTGTGTGAACTTTTTCTAACTTTACGTCGCATATTCAATAACTTCACGAAGGTAGTGAAATTTGGCACGGAAATGTCTAGCACCTTTAATGATTCCTGATTCATTAGCTATAGCAATTGCTTCAGTCATTATACAATACTTATATGGGTTCTTCAATTGTGGGAACAACACCAAGCCCAGAAATGAATTTCTTAACCTAAACTGCTTCCTTAGAAGCATCATAGGCATCAATATACTCAGCTTCCGCAGATGAAGTAGCGAAAATGCTTTGCTTGTCACTCTTCCAATACACAACCTCATTTAAATAAAAACATATCCAGTTAAGATTGAGGTCATCAGCTTCTGTCAGATATCCAGCATCAGTGTAGCAAGAAACCTTGAGCTCTCATTTTATATCACCTTCGTAAACAAGAAACATATCCTTAGTATTTCATGAGATACTTAGAAAGTTCTTAACAGTAGTCCAGTGAAGATCACCTGGATTCTGTGAAATTCAGATTGTTTTGTTTTAAGCGAAACGCCAACTCATTTAGGGCGATGTTAAATCTCACATCATAGATAATAGAACCTATAGCCAAGGCGTATGGAACATTTTGCATGCGCTTTAGTTTAGCAGGTGTTGAAGAACCTTGTGATTTACTCAATCTAAGCTTATCTTGCATGGGGATACTTCCACGTTTGGAATTCTCCATGTGAAATCTTTTTAAGATTTTCTCAATGTAAGCACTTTGACACAAACCAATTAACCATCTTGATCTATCTCTATAGATCTTGATTCCAAGGATATATGCAGCTTCTCCTAAATCTCCTATAGCAAAACACCTTCCAAGGTAGGATTTTACATCTTGTAACATTGGAATGTGGTCTTCTCATGATCAATATGCTCATCGAAATTGCAAGTGCGAGACAGTGTTGGGCACCGATTAGGCAAGTGGCGCCTGTGAATGCGGTGAAGATGGGGCAGAATCAGAGGGCATGCTATGAATGTGGGAGTCTTGACCATCTTCGCTATGATTGCCCCAAGTGGAAACAAGCAACTGGTCAGGCAAGGAACCCGTTGGCTTTGGAGGGAAACAAGAACACCCGAAACAATGGGAACCAAGCAAGAGGAAAGGCATTTAATGGGAATGCAGTAGAGGCTCTTCAGGATCCCAAAGTTGTGACGGGTACATTTTCTTTAAACAATCAATTTGCTACTGTTCTTTTCGATTCTGGAGCTGATTTTAGTTTTATTTCTACTAAGTTTGCGCCTTTGCTAAATGTGGAACCTTGTATTGTAAACCCTGGTTATGCGATAGAAATAGCTGATGGTAAGAGTGTAGAAGTTGATAGGGTTATTCGTGATTGCAAACTAGAACTAGGAAATTCCTTGTTCACTATAGATTTGATACCGTTGGGTCATGGAAGTTTTGATGTGATTGTGGGGATGGACTGGTTGTCCAAGAATAAGGCTGTTATAGTGTGTCACGAGAAAGTAGTAGAGATACCAATAGATGAGGGTGGGATACTTCGAGTTCATGGGGAACGTATTTGGAAAGCCGCCAAAGCCCTAATGAACGCTAAGGTAGATGAACCTAGGATAAGTGATATACCCGTGGTGCGAGGTTTTACTGATGTGTTTCCGGAAGACTTGTCGGGGCTACCACCGCAACGACAAGTTGAGTTCCGTATAGACTTAGTTCCTGGAGCGACGCCGATAGCGAAGTCTATATATCGGTTGACACCCTTAGAAATGCAAGAATTGTCTAAGCAACTTCAAGAGTTGCAAGACAATGGTTTCATATGACCTAGCCATTCGCCGTGGGGAGCACCTGTGTTATTCGTGAAGAAGAAGGATGGATCATTTCGTATGTGTATTGACTATAAGGAGCTAAATAAAATAACTATTAAAAACCGTTATCCACTCTTTAGGATCGATGACTTATTTGATCAACTGCAAGGAGCGTGTTATTTCTCTAAGATAGATCTTCGGTCAGGATATCATCAGCTACGTGTGCATGAGGATGACATTCCAAAGACCGCATTTCGAACGAGATATGTACATTTTGAGTTTACGGTTATGCCATTTGGGTTAACCAATGCACTAGCAGTCTTCATGGACTTGATGAACCGGGTGTGCAAACTGTATCTAGATATGTTTGTCATTGTCTTCATCGATGACATTCTGATCTACTAAAATACGAAGGAAGAGCATGAAGTTTACTTGAAGTTGGTGTTGGAGTTACTGAGAAAGGAGAAGCTGTATGCGAAGTTTTCTAAGTGCGAGTTT
>BQNB010118777.1:2026-18045 GCA_026074375.1 Tanacetum coccineum
AAAGAGCTGTAGTCGTTGTTTGAGAAGTCAAATGTTACATGAAAAATATTTTTAGATGATGGAATGATTTTATTTTTGAAAGACAACAAACACCATGGTAAATAAGATTTCTCTTATTTTTACTCAGAAATGCACTAAAACGTACATTAATGGAAATATATGAAGCACGGGTTGTGATGCAAAGTAATCACAAGCCTTTGCATGGTCATAAAGTAGACCATGCCCGAGAATAAATTCCCGTTGTTAGGAACAACTGTCTTTTTGACGACATGTTTTCCTCAGGGTGAAAAGCGGGTTACTATCAGAAATAATAGCAAGCCATTTGGCATGTTTTGAAAACATTTGAAACTTCTGCTCGAACTTCATTTACAGGCTCGTATCATTGTTGAATGACATTTCTAAGACCGTAAATGTTATCGATTTTCATAAGACGTGCCTTTTGAAAACCTCTTTTTGTATTTATCTCATTTTTTAATTTTGTATTTTGTTTTTGAAAAATTTATATAAAAAGAAAATATTTTGGGTTTTTCTGAGTTATATTATATGCATATGATACAAAGGATATTCGAATAGGTACCATCACTATTCGTCAACGTCATCTGCCAACTTTTTTAGAGTCTCCGGCGTAAAACTTCGCATACCCAGCTTATTGATTAGAAACTTAATTCTTTCTCGGCCAAGCGCTTTAGTGAAGATGTCTGCCAATTGATACTCCGTATTGACAAAGTAAAGTTCGATCACACCATTTTCAACATGCTCCTTGATGAAGTGAAATCTGATGTCTATATGCTTGGATCTGGAATGTTGAACGTTGTTGCAGCATAAGGCAATAGCGCTTTTGTTATCACAGTACAATAGAATTTTATTGAATCCAAAGCCATAGTCGGTAATCATCTAAAGGACTTGAGCACAACAACCGGACAAAGCAATATATTCAGCTTTCGTACTGGATATCGCAGCACTTTTCTGCCTTTTAGACGACCAGCTCACAACTCTATAACCCAAAAGTTGTATACTTCTAGATGTGCTACGGCATGTATCTTGACAACCAGCATGATCCGCATCTACAAATGCTGTTAGTGCAAAGGAAGAATCCTTCGGATACTAAAGACCTCAATGTACGGTTCCTTTTAGATACCGAAAGATCCTTTTTATCGCATTTAAGTACTTTTTGGTAGGCCGAGCCTGATACCGGGCACACATGCATATAGCAATTTGTAGGTCAGGTCTACTGGCTGTAAGGGTCTACTGGCTGTAAGATAAGAGGGAGCCAATCAACCATGATAGTATGATGATCTACAGCTTTCCCATCTTTACCCTCATCCAGTTTGGACTTCTCCACCAGTGGATATCCAACTGGTGTCACAAGATCATAGCTATATTACTTTATGATTCAAGAGCATTATTTAGATTGGTTTTAAGAAGATGCCTCTGGTACTCTTTGAGAAATCTTAGTCCTAAGAAAAAATGAGATTTTACCCATCATCGACATCTTGAATTTTGAAACAACATTATTTAGCGAATAGACACAAAGTTCAGGAGTAGATGCACAAAGATAATGAATCACGACTAGTTTGTACCAGTAAAGTTCCTTGCCTCTCGCTTTCTCTACGGATGAACAAAGTAGGATCCACTGAGCCTTTTGAGAAGTCATTAGATATCAGGAATGAAGACAACATATCATACCACGCGCGTGGAGCTTGTTTCAACCCATAAAGAGCTTTCTTAAGCTTGTACACGTAGTTAGGTTTGTCTGGATCCACAAATCCGTCCGGTTGGCTAACATAAACCTCTTCCCGCAGATTACCATTCAGAAACGCAGTCTTCACATCCATTTGATAGATGACCATGTTCATATGAGCAGCAAACGCTAGAAAAATTCGTATAGCCTCTAATCTTGCAACCGGAGCGAATGACTCTTCAAAATTGATTCCCTCTTCTTGACGATAACCACGAGCGACCAACCGAGCCTTGTTTTTCAGAATACCTCCTAACTCATCAAGCTTAACCTTATAGATCCACTTAAGAGTGATGACAAATGCTTTATCAGGAGGAGGAACAAGTTCCCAAACTTCAAGACGTTCAAATTCATGAAGTTCCTCTTGCATAGCTTCAATCCAACATGCTTGAGTTAATGCGTCTTTGTAGTTCTTAGGTTCGACTGATGTGAGAAAGGCATCATAGTAGCAGAATAAGGCTTGTTCATGGAGTTGTAGTCGTGTGGAAACTGGTCTGTCGAGAGCACCGATTATATTCTCAAGTGGGTGATCCTTAGTCCATTTGCTATTGTGTTTAGAAACTTGGTGATCGGGAGGCACAATTGTATGAATAACATCCGATGATGAGGATTGATCAGAAGTAACTTCTGGAATTGGAATACCAAAGTACGGATCATTACCCATATGTGCGACTTCAATATCATGATTATCTTCTTCAACATCATGAGAAATAATAGGAGTTTGAGTTTCTTGTGTTGTATGAGAGTTACTTGGTGATGGTGCATCTTGATCAACTGTAGTTGAGGAAGGTGAGCCAGTTGACACAGCATGTTCAGGTGCAACTCCTTCAGGAATAGGAGCAATGACTTCTGGTGCTTGTAAATCAACATTAGGCGGTGGACTAAGTGACTCATCAAACATTGGTTGAAACAACAAATCCCAGTCAGATCTCGAAGGTGGTACAAATGGTGTTGAAGAAGGAGGGTTTGGCACGAGTCCTGAACTGATTGATACAGGAGTCATTTCATGAAGAGCGGGTCCTGAACTGTTGTGTTCAGAAGCCATCGCGGTCAGCTCATCAAAATCAACATGAATGGTTTCAATTATTCGTCTGGTACGTCTGTTGTAAATCCGGAATGCTTTCTTCGTGGGTGCATATCCAATGAAAATACCAATATCAGCCTTTGGTTGTAACTTGCCCAAATTCTCACTATCATTCGTTGGGTAGCAAAGTGCACCAAACACATGTAGATACGATAGATCGGGAGGTTTGTCGTGTAAAAGCTCGTATGGCGGGAGGTTGTCGTGTAAAAGCTCCTATGGTGTTTTACTAGACGACGACGTACTCATAGAACGATTTTGGGTATAACTGGCTGTGGCAACCGCTTCGGCCATAGAAATTAAGGAGCTTTTGATAAAATAAATAGTGCGGGTTGTTCGATTAGCGTACCAATTTCGTCTTTTTAACAACACCGTTGGCTATGGTGAGCGTGCAACCGATGTTTCATGAGAGATGCCACTTTCATAATTTACGTAATGTCTGATTAACAAACTCAGTCCATATATCTGTTTCTGATGCGACGGTGGTTTCCTTAAAGTCGTACTTGGATCATCTTCAAAAAGTTGATAATAAAATGGAGCTTCATCTTTTGATCGCAAACATTTACCCATGTAAATAGAGAGTAGTCTGTCGACAATAACAGGATGTCTTCTTTCCATTGACACTCGCGAACACGCAATGGCCCACTAGATTCCATATGCAACATATAGAGTTTTTCTTGATTGGTGTCTTCAGATTTGGGTTTGTGGGGTTTCTTGGAACTTTTGCCTAATGCACACGCAGAACATAAGTGATCCTTTTCAAACTTGAGCTAGGGAGACCTGTACATGTCATGTCTTGCAAGATGATTGATGGCACCAAAGTTCAAGTGAGATAGACGACGATGCCATAACCAAGACTTGGTTTTAGACGCCTTTGACAATAGACAAATGGGAGAGGATGCCATCATATTCCCAAGTGAGAGTGTATAAAGGTTATCCCCTCGAGATCCCGTCAATAAATCAACACCTTTTAGATTGGCGAATGCGAGTGTGTGACGAAAAGCCATCGAGATTTGAATCACAGATTATCCACGAAATAGATTATGCCCAGTCCGTCAACGTAACTAAACCTTTGAAAATAGTAACATTCCCAATCTGATAGTCTCCATAACCCATTATCTTTGCAACTTGATCATTTCCGAATTTGACTGTACTAAGAATTTTTCTGATAAATTGGTGAGCGGGTGAGATCGATCTCCGGTCATGTGCCTTTTCGACAACCGGAGTCCAACTACAAGGAGGGCGATTTGGACAACTGCATTTCATTAAAGAGAAGTAGATGGAATATTGGTTTTTGTGGATCCCCAGGATTTACTGGGTTCCTGTTTGTTAGCAGACTTTGGTTTTATAACCTTAGTTTTGCTAACGGACTCAGTATTCTTATTCTTCCTAGGTTTCCTTGAGTATACCAATTTAACCACAGGTTTGGGTGATTCAGATTCTAGAACTATTGGTTTCTAGAAGGACGTCATTGTATGGTTAATCCTAGTTAAAGGGCACGCATTTCCTACAATAGTGAAGGTCCGACCGGTAGGTTTCCAAATATATCCTATCTTAGTGAACACCTTTCCTGTTGGTTTCTAAATATCTTTCTTAGATTTATTTTCTTAGGTTTAGCACAAATTCACATCATTCATAGAATTAGAAACAAACAAATTAGCAGAAGGACATGCTAATCAATCACGGTTAATACAGACATAATCAGAATTATCTTGTTTCTTGGGATTCTACACAACCGCAGATCCATTAACGTTAACAGTACCATTCCTTTTATTCAACCTAGATTTAACGTTCTTAGGGTGAGCTTCTACTTTATTCTTCGAATTACTACTTGGTGTTTGCAGAATCCTATCATTCCTGGTATTGCCTGAAGGCTGTGATCCGCTAGCACTAGTAGAAAGTCTTACTCCTGTAGAATGCAACACACGCTTGTTAGAAACTATGTTTGAGGTCGAGTCTGGTTTTGTGTTTTCTGTGGATGTGAGTGATTCGGCAAACCTAACTTTCTTGTCCTTTTTCCTCGGTATGACCTCAATTAATTGAGGACCAAAATTGTTGATGCTAGGGCACGATCTACTTATGTGTGAAAGCAAATCCTGAATGACTTTGGTATACCTAAAGGCAGACTCTAAAAGTGAATCTTGAGGATAATTAGCTTTTACATGTTTGCTATATCCTAAGTGACCAAGCTTCTTCCTGGGTATGCTTAATATACGGAGTAAGCAGTCCTATTATTCAACAATTTGGGCGTGGATTGTTCCATATTATCCTAGACATTTTGGAACAACAGCTGTGAGTACCGTAGCTCCTTATCTAACGCTTTTCCTTTAAGTTTCCTTAACTCATTTTTAGGGCTGCTCTGACCATCCTTTGCTCCTCGAAGTTATGCATTTAAATCAGGAAATTTTCCCCAGACTTTCTATTGACTTGTTAAATTACGCATCACCTTGTTCGTTTGATTTAAACACGTTTTGGTTTAATCCGAGTCATTAAAGTTATTTATAAGTCTGTTTCAAAGGCTCATCTCAGTACAAGTTTTTGTCACTCTAGGTTCATTCAATGTAAGAGTCTCTTATTTTCACTATGTCCCCTTTTGACTGTTACCTACTCCTCCACTCTCCGCATTTAAGGACTTTTTTCTCTTTCAATTGTCAATGAAATGTGTCTTTCACTTGAGGACGGAGCTCTCAATTCACTTAATTCAAACAACTGAGTAAAACTTGGAGCATTTTGATTTAAAACACTGTTTTCTAGTTGGAAAATTTTCTTGATTAAGTTGAGAATCAGCTTCCAACGTGATGCAATGTTTTTTTTTTTCTTAGGAGTTGTAACTCTTACAAAGTTTATCGTAAGTTTCTTTAACAACAAAAATCCTTTTTATTGAGAAGCTCAGTCTTATGTTCGAGACACTTTTGACATTCATTCACAGTTTCACCACCTTTATTCACAGACAAATTCACAACAGTCTTTACAATATCATTATCAATGGCTTGTGCCAAGAGTCGTTCGTTTTCACTCAAAACTTGATTCATTTTACTTCAAAGTTTGGATCCAATCGATTTTGTTCGACAGCCTTTCATTTGTATAAAAGACTATTTGGACATCGGCAGTTCTTCAACCAAGTATTGGTTGAAGTTATGAAGATATCTTTTAAATCTTTTATAAAGGAATGATCTTCATCTCAGAACACAAGCCTTTGTTATGTCAAACCCCACGTGCCCTTCCGTGAAGATGTGGCAGTGGTTCTTTCTTTGACTACTGATCAAAGCCAGTAAGATAGCGGTTTAAGCTCTTTCAAGCCTAGTATTCACCATTACTTACTTTAGGAAGTTCTTTTGGAAACCTCAAAACTATGACGGTAGTGGAAGAAGGAGAAGGGTTAAAGCTGGGACCGAAGTCGCTTTCCAATAGCATGTTCCACTATATAATAGATTGTCAAACAACATCGTTTGTAGTTATTCATTACTTACGAATAGCATATATTGATAGGTTAGTGTTCACTTTAAGTTTTTACACAATTGGATCTTTTTCTTTCATAAGCATTTTGAACGGAACTATCTTCAACCAGCATTAATGTCTCATCAGAATTAGGAATCACAATAGTATCCATTTTAAGAATGGTATTCCCGTCATACAGCTTTGGCTTGACTCCCGAACTTTCTTCAGATAGAATGGTTTTTCAAACCGATAGCTTGTTACGTGGAATGATCCATAACAAATTTGTATTTAGTATCATTGAACAGTTTGCGCAGATTGACCTCTTTGAAAATGTTGTTATTCAAGTTGCTTAAATTTTTATTTTCTAAAGCAAGTTCTATATCAATATTTCTGTTTTCTTTCCCATTTTTAATCATTTTTGAGATCAGAAATTGTTTTCATTAACGAATCCTTTTCTTGCTTTTGTCCGAAAAAGCTTTTGCTTAAGAGTACAATCTCGCGCATACTGTTAATTTGATCCTGAAACACATTTTCCACATTTTGCATTTCTTTCAAATCTTTAACCTCTTCTTTATATCTGTCAAGCTCGGTAGTCAAAGCTTGATTAACATTGGTGCGTGCGTCACTTGGGTAGATAATTGTTCAAACATAGATAATATCAGGACATCTTGTTGAGCAGAAGAGTTAGGATTCTGGACAGTTTCCTGTTGTGCTTCACTCAGGTACTGAGAATAAGGAATGATATTGCTATCACTAGTTATTTTAGTTTCTGACTGACTCACATCATTAGACTGTTCAGAAGACGTCATTATCTGCTCACTTTGATTAAGTAAATCATAGGTCAGATTATCTGGATTGAGTACCTCAGTGAGTGCATCTGAGCCATTCCTGGACAGATTCGCCATAAGAGCAATCTTAGCTGAGTTGAGTTCATCACAATCAGAGTCATAGGCATCCAGATCATCGGCTTGATAAGCAGCATTGTGGGTGATGACTGTCTGAGAGGTTTGAATGTCAGGAAGTCCTGGATCTGCCAAAAATGCTATTTCTTCCTCTGTTAAAGCTTGACCACCTGCTTGAGCTTGAACTGCACACACTTTTATCTTGAACCATGTTTCATCCCTTTTTCTGCTTGGGTTAGTACACTGCTTGGCAATATGACCCTCCCCTTTGCAATTGTAACAAATAACAGTCCGTTGTTTCCCTGTGTTGCTTCCACTTGCAACAGGTGTATATTTTCTTGTTGTTCCAGCAGCATAAGTAGTTTGTCTCCCCTAAACAGGTTGCCAGTTACTTTTCCATCTAGAGGTAGCTTGTTGACGAGGTTGAACGAAGTCCTTAGCTGATTGTTGGTAGTAGGATACCGGGATGTGACAACAGCAGTTAAGAATGACATCATGTGATTAATTGCATCAATTAGATCATCCCCTTTCTGGAACACTGGAACAACTAGACTGGAGTCTGGTTGGGAAAATTCAGGTTGTTGCTGTTGATAGGCTGTGGGAGCATATTCCAATTGTGGGATTGATGGTTGTGGAGAATAAACGTTGTGGTGAATGGTGGATTGGTACTCATTTTGATGGTAGTAATTGAAAGAGGTGTTGATTATTGGTTGTGAATTGTTAAGATTGGATAAGTGTAACAAGACTGTGAAGTTCTTGATATGGTGAAACGATGAAGTTGAGATAGAGACTTTGGGTGAGTGTGTAGATGAGATTGATAAGCTGGCTGAGTTAATTGGTGAGATGCAACTAAAGCAAGAGGATCGGAGTTGCGTTCATGCATCAAACGAACTTCATTTGCATGTCTTTCATGTTGTTGCAGGTAAGCATGAAGCTGATCAACATTGGTAGTGTGCAAGTCTTTGACCAATTTAACATCAGTAACAAATTTGCTCCATTCATCAGGAAGAGTGTTTAAGAACTTGGTGTTAACTTGAAACTGCTCCAATGGCATCTTGTAGATGTTCATATCATTGAGTAACAGAGTGAACCTCAAGTAGTACTCATGTAGCGTCTCTCCTTTCTTGTAAGTGAACTTATCGAATTCATCATACAGCTTGCATTCACATTCTTGTTTTGTTAATGACGTTCCTTGCATTACCAGTTTAATCTTCTCCCAAAGATCTTTTGCCACACAATGTTGACTCACAAGAGCATAGATTTCAGTTGGTAAGCCTTGGAGAATGATGTTTATTGCTTTGATGTCATAATCTGCTTGAATGGCTTCAGCTGGAGTCAGTTGAACATATTCCTTAAGCCTTGTTACTCCATCCTCAGTGATTGAAGGCCAAACAAGTGGTCCTTTTTCAACAGAAGCAAGAATCATTCTTCCATGTGGTCTATTCATCATATACAGTTCCATTCTGCTTTTCCATGAATCATACAAGTGTTTTTCAAGCATCGATGGTTTGTTGTCTCCTCCAGAAAGAAGTGACTTATCCGCAAGAGTCGTCATTGTGGTATCAAAAAGATTACAAATTGATCGATCAGTGGTAGAAAGAAATTGTGTTTGGTTACGTGATTGTTGAGTCTTGAAATGAAACTACACGGGATTTTACAATTCTAGACAAAACCGGGAAAACAAGTGTTTGTTTCACGGGATTTTACAAGTCAAAGAAAGAACCGTATAATTTAGAAATGAGTTTGTTAAGTTTAAATTTAATTTGGTTTCACTAGTTCGGTTGACAAAAAAAATTAACTGGTTCGGTCCTGTCTAGTTCGATTGTCACTAGTTCGGTCCTAGCTAGTTCGGTTGTCACTGGTTCGGTCCTAGCTAGTTCGGTCCCCAAAGTAATTAGCTCGTTCGGTTCCCAAATAAGAGTAGCTAGTTCGGTTCTCAAAGTAATTGGCTCGTTCGGTTCCCAAATAAGAATAACTAGTTCGGTTCCCAAAGTAAACAGCTCGTTCGGTTCCAACAAGAGCAACTCGTTCGGTTCCAACTTAGATTACTCGTTCGGTTCCAACTATAGTAATCTAGTTCGGTTCTCCTCGTTCGGTTTTCCTCGTTCGGTTCCAACACAAAGTATCTTGTTCGGTTCCAACTACTACGAAACACAAATTTTCAAAACTCAAAAAGACACATTTTTGAAAGGTTTTTAGCAAAAAATTCTTGAATAACTAGTGTTACTAACCCTATAGGAACAATAAAAATGAAAACTTTAAGGTTTTTAAGCCAAGGGCAGTGCGCTCCTAAGTGCACCAATTGTAAGAAAGTCGGCCATTCGGCCCGTGATTATAGAAGCCAAGCTACTACTAACAACAACTAGAGAGCCCAAGGGGAAAATCAAAGGGTTTTAACTTGCTATGAGTGTGGAGCTCAGGGTCATTTCAAGAAGGATGATAAATCTGAAAGAACTCCTTAGATCATTTAAGCTCATATTATTTAGATCTTATATCTAGGATTAACAATAACAATGATAACAATATGAAGCGAAATATAAATAAGAACATCAATGTTATTGAACATGGTTTTATTACTAAATGTTTCCACACCTAGCCTCAATATTATTTGATCAAGATAATACGGTTACCACCTGTAACAGGGATCAACGATCCTTGAGGCTACACTATCTATTAATTAACTAACTATCTAACTACTATAAGTCTACACACGTTTTTTTGTGCTAGACTCTCATTAGAGCACATTATGATACACACACGTTTCTGGATACTACAACTATGTGTCTATGATCTCTTTATATAGAGAGATCATGACTTACAAAGGAAGTTAACATAAAGATATAAACAAGTAAATCTTTTAAACATTAAGAAATATCTTCTGTTATCTTTATCTTCTTAAGCAGATCTTCCAGAATCTTCATCTTTTGATATCTTTGACTAAATCTTCCATAATTCTCCACTAGCTTGTAGAATTCTTTAATGACGATTATGATCCTTTTGTTTCATTCTTTTGTTCTTTTGTCTGATCAAATCTATAATTCCCAACAATCTTCCCCTATTTGATGATGACAAAACAAACAAAGTCATGTACAAACTTCATCATAAAGCCAAAGCTTCCCCTGAAGTTGAGATGTGATCATCTCCCTAAATGAAACAAAAACTTCCCATTTCCTTTTTAACCTGCCATGTCACCACACATAATAAGCTGCAAATCCTATCTCTATAATCTTCTTCCCCTTTTTGTCATAATCCAATAAGGGACATATAAATATAAGCAACTTTGATCTTGACCACAACAAACCACTATCACACTTCTAATCCAAGCCTTCTAACTCCTCAAATTACCCACCATTAAGCACAATAAGAAAAATGAACTTGAGTATTAGACACTCACACTAGCAGTAGTAATAATGAATAGCAGTAGTAAAAACCTTCACCTCATGTGGTGCATGTAAATGGTTAAACATTTTAACATTAAGATTCCCCTAAAACCCATATGTTAACCACTTCTTGAATCTTCAATTCTATAGGCTTTTTGTAATGATTATTGATGAAGAAAACTAAGTATAACGAACTTGATACTGAAGTAGAATAACCCAAACTTGTGTCTTATATCTTGTACTATCCACGTGACGTCAAACTTATAAATAAATCTGTGAAATATAAGTAGATCGCAACCTCTTGACAAAAATCCTCATCTTCTATGAGACACATAACCAAAGTGATAGCAAATGTGAGCATTGAGCACTATAATAGAAATCACACACCTTTGCTAGATTTTGACAAGTCTTCGTCACAACATTGTAAGCACGAACAAGTTACTTCTAAATGTTGTAAGCCATTTGAGATATGATAAGAACACAAACCCAAGTAATTCTACTTCACCGTCAAATAACTTATAATTAACCACCTTCATAATCAAATAATCCAATAAAACGAGCCTTTAAATCTGTTAAGAATATGTAAACCAAAATCCTAAATCCAAATAGTAAAACCAAAACCAAAACCTAAAACTTCCTTCCTGTGTGTGTTGTCCAATATGGAACACAGCTAGCAGTAGTATCTTTTAAGCCCAAGCAGTAGTAACTACTTTAAGCCCAATACTAGCAACACTAAGTTTCAACGCGATCACATACCATAAACATTCACGACATCAATGCTAGCAGTAGTATCACAAGCAATATTAATGTCAAGCAGCATTAAAAATTTAGGCAGCAGTAATCTTCCTTTGGCAGTACTAACAAACACAAGCAGTATTAATAAAACTTGGACGAGCAGTAGTAATGAACCTAGGCAGCACTAATACAAAGACTTTGTAGCACTAATAATAAGTATTAGCAGCACTAAGATAAACGAGCAGCACTAAGTGGACTTCAATAGTCACCTGAATACCATCACCGAAACTTCCAACTCCCCAACTCAACAAACGCTATACACAGGAACATGTATATAAACCCTAACTTGGGTTTTGAAGCTCGCATATGACCAGATCCTTACCAGCATTCATAACGAACAACCTTAACAATAAATTAACAGTCCGCAAACCACAAATAAATTAGGATCCACGTCCTAGTATATAAAAAGGCTAAGCATAACCTTAGATAGTAGTTTCACATCATAACTAAAACAAACAGCAACACGATCTGAAACAATCAACAGATTTAGGGTTCCTGACGCTTTTAATGACGTTGATAACCTCTTCATGATCAAATCACCATGAATTAGAAGCTTTAATCTTGCTGTTACATCTCATTGAAACTTATCAATGTGATCATAAACCTTTTTAGTCAACAATAACCTTTCCTATTGTCGCTGGACACAATGATCTTTATTGTTGATACCTTGAAGTCCAAAGATAAGCACTCTTCTTTTCCTTCTAAAACATCACCAAAGAACCATTTTAAAACCTTCTTGTCGCACTATCCTGATTGGAAGAGAAGTTTTCTTCATAATCGAATTAGGGTTTTGTATCTTCTAAATCTTGTCTTGATTGTAGCAATATTAACCAAAGAACCCTAATTGAATTATGAACCAAGAACTTGAAACCCTTTATCATGAAGAACCAAAAATCATACCTTTATGTTTTACAGACTTAGGGTTTGGTAAAAACCCTAATTCACAAAATTTGATAGTTTACCAAAAAAGAAAACAAAAAATCAATACTTCTTTACCTTTTTAAATTCAATTGAAAAACCATGTATAGATCCTAGATTGAGACCCTGTGGGCTATGATACCACTGATGTGAACAAAAACATATGTTAGTTCTTAGTATCGTTTAAGCTCAAGTTTGATTAGAATAATCTAGGATGAAACAATAACAAAAGTCGGAAATGTTCAAAATAAGAATACATTTTATTGTAACAAGGTTTTTCATCATTATCTTCACTATAACAATTACTCCAAGCCCCAATTCTACTTTGATCAATAGTAGAATGGTTACATCTAACAAACTATATCAGGATCAAGTTACCTTGACCTTGAGGCTACACCACACAATAACTAGACATCTACATCACCCCTTGGGATAACACACACGATTCATATTTTTTTCTGTGTACACCTAAAAACACACTTGAATATCTTTTATATAATGATAGATATCTAGGTTTTACAAAGGAATCATAATACAATAAGGAAACTAAATCTTTTCAAATCATAGTCATTATCTTTTCAAGCAACTCTTCAATGTTGATCTTGTTTCCTTCTTTAGCATATCTTGTAGAATCCTCCATCTTTTGTAGAATTCCATAATGTCAAATTAAACCCTCTTGTTTCATTCTTTTGTTCTTTTATCACATCAAATCTATAAATCCCAACACAGCCCCAACAGTACAAATGGAGCAGTTAATACTGCTCATGGTGCTACAATTGCTAGCACTCAAGCTACTACTGTTAACTCAACAAAAATTGATAACTTGAGTGATGTTGTTATCTGTGCTTTCTTTGCAAGTCAACCAAACAGTCCATAACTTGACAATAAGGACTTGCAACAAATATTTATCCTGATGATTTAGAAGATATGGACTTGAGGTGGTATAGATGGCTATAATAACAATGAGGGCAAGGAGATTCTTGAAGAACACGGGAAGAAAGCTTACTGTTAATGTAATGGACCATTAGGTTTGATAAGGTCCAAAGGTGGAGGTTTATAACTGCCACAAAAAGGTACACTTTGCAAGGGAGTGCAGGGCTCCAAGGAACCAAGAAAACAGGAATAAGGAGAACACAAGAAGGGTTGTGCCAGTAAAGACAACTACTTCTAATGCCTTGGTGTCTTGTGATAGTTCTGGTTATGATTGGAGTGATCATGCATAATAAGGTCCAACTAAACCTTTGCACTCAAGGCTTACTCTTCTCAAGTTCTAACTCTGAGACAATCCATAAATATAGATATACAATATAAAGGATTGATTTAAGTGGATGCTCAAGCACATGATAAGGTAACATGTCCTATCTTACATACTATGAAGAGATTGATGGAGGATATGTTGCCTTTGGAGGAAACCCCAAAGGAGGGAAAATCACAGGAAAAGGTACAAAAGTATGTGATGATGCAGGTAAAGCTAGAATTGAGTCAGTACATGGAAAAGATTACATTCTGCTACCATTATGGACTGCTGATCCACCATTCTCTCAAAGTTCAAAGAGTTTTCCTGATGCTGGATTCAAACCTTTAGGAGACGATGAAAAGAAGGTTACTGAAAAACCAGGAAAAAAAGGTGGTGATCCAAGAAAAGAGGATGAAAGAGATGATCAAGAGAAGGATGCTAGTGTTAACAACACTAACAATGTTAATGCTGCTAGCACAAATGAAGTTAATGTTGTTGGTAGAAAAGAAAGCATTAAACTTCTAGATGAACCAATATGCCATCTATTGGAAGATATGTCTGATTTAAATGATATGATGAAGATGTTTATCATAGGCTGACATGAACAATTTAGATACATTTATGTCTGCCAATCTATTCCAACTACAAGAGTACACAAATATCATCCAGTTGAGACAAATTATTAAGAGACCTTGAATTTAGCGCCTCAAACAAGAAGAATGACACAAATTGGAAGAACGTGGTTTTTTGTTTAGTTCAGTTCAGCAAAGAACAAACCATAAAGACTTTCAAAATTGCTTGTTTGCCTGCTTCTTATCACAAGTAAATTTCAATATTTGATTGCTAGTATTGGAATGCTAAATCCTTAAAAATCTTTTATCTCTTTATGTTTTTGTAGAGTTTTATATGAATTAGTATTGTTATTCATGTCATTAAAAGTTTCTGCTGTTAAGTATAATTAGTGCTGCTCGTTATACTTAATATTGCTAAGTTAATGTTGTTAGTTGTACTTAATACTGTTGGTATAATTAACATTGTGAAAATTGTAAGAAAAAGAATTAAGAGAGTTGGTGAGAATAAAAACAGAAAGAGAGATGTGTGGAATAAAAACAGACATAGTGATTTGGTAAGAAAAAGAATTGAGAGAGTTGGTGAGAATAAAAACAGAAAGAGAGATGTGTGGAATAAAAATAGACAGAGAATTTTGGTGAGTAAAAGAATTGAGAGAAATGGTGAGTTGAAAAACAGAAAGAGAGTTGAATATATTAAAAACAGACAAAGTGTTTGAAATGAAATTGGAGTTAATGCTAGTGACTCAAAGTTAATGCTGCTAGGCATAACTTAATGCTGCTAGGCATAACTTAATGCTGCTAGGCATAAGTTAATGCTGCTAGGCATAACTTACTACTGCTGTTGAACGTTAATGCTGTTGAGGATATTTTCATAAATACTTTGATTAAGGGTTTCAATCACTCATTTAATCGATTTCATTCAATCATATACTCTCTAATCACAAACCCTAACTCAATTTCATCATTCATCATTAAAACCCAACGCAATGACGACCCTACAGTTTGCTGATACTCACAACATGGTCGCGTTTTTATCTAAACCCGCTAAAAGTGAAGGGTTTGAGCAAATTGTTGATTTTCTGAATGCAAACCCTATCAAATATGCACTAACGATCAATCTTACTATATATACTTCATGCATTGAACAATTTTGGGCTACTGTAAAGGCGAAAACTGTTAATGAGGAAGTACAGTTACAAGCCCTAGTAGATGGGAAGAAAGTGATCATAACTGAATCCACTATAAAAAGAGATCTTCACCTCGAAGATGTTAAAGGTGTTGATTGTCTGGGGTATGAGAAACTTTCACAAAAGCTTACTTTCTATAAGTCATTCTTTTCCCCACAATGGAAATTCCTTATTCATACCATTTTGCAATGCCTAAGTGCTAAGACTACTGTATGGAATGAGTTTAGTAGCACTATGGCTTCTGCAATCATCTATTTAGCTACAAACCAGAAGTTCAACGTTTCAAAGTATATTTTTGAAAGTATGGTGAAGAACTTGGAGAATGTGTCTGGCAAATTCTTAATGTATCCAAGATTTTTACAAGTGTTTGTGAATCAACAACTTGAAGGGATGCCTACTCATAAGAGAATTTACATTGCACCCTCTCACACTAAGAAGATATTTGAGAATATGAGAAGGGTTGGAAAAGGTTTTTCTGGAAGGGAAACACCATTATTCCAAACAATGATGGTACAAGATCAAGAAGAAATGGGTGAAGGTTCAGAAATGCCAACTGATCCCCATCACACACCCACCATTATTCAACTATCAACATCTCAACCTAAAAAGAAACAAAGATCAAGAAGGTCAAAGAGAAGGGAGATTGAGGTACCTCGGCCACAACCAATGTAGCAGATGAGGCTGTTAATGAGGAGATGGATGATAGTTTGGAAAGGGCTGCCACTATTGCTACTGGCTTTGAAGCAGAGCAGGACAGTGGTAACATAGATA
>BQNB010118778.1:0-20929 GCA_026074375.1 Tanacetum coccineum
CTAGGTCGTGATCTCTGACGTCGTCGTGGAAAGTGTGACGCCGTCGTGGGATGCGTTGTGACGGCGTCACGTAGAAACTGTGATGCCGTCTCCAACTGCTGAGAATATAATCTTGAGAAATGTTGGTGTAGGTCCGTAGTCTTGTCCGTTTCTTCTCCAAATGAGCCCAAGTCACGTCTAATTCTTCCAAATGCCTTCCAAATGTGAAATACCTAAAAAGGAACGATTAAGTACCTATTTTAGGCATAAATACCTGATTTAGAGGGTTAAACGACCCTGAAAAAGTGTATAAAATGACACCTCATCAACCACCATAAATTTTCCAACTTTAATCAAGAACGAGATACTACGGGTTGATACGAGTATTTGGGTATTCATTTAAACAACGTTTGGGTTGTCCGGGTCGAATCGAAATCTATACTTTTGAAGATTTTCTTGTAAGTTTCTAAATTTAAATTTTGTTTGTCCTTTTGGGTTTATATTGATGCATAGATGTTGGTTGTACAAGTTGATCGTTGTAAAAAAAGTGATTTTTAAAAGCGAAACGAATAAAAAAAGGCGTTTGGTTGCGTCGAACATAAAAAGGAAACAAGAGAGTTTTGTAGTTTCGATGTTGTGGTCGTGATGGTTGAAAAACATATATTGCTAGATAGCTTATTTTGGATAATAGCTTGTGTGGCTTATTTTGGGCTTATTTCGTGGCTTATTTGAGCTTATATGCTCACGTCTCATTTTTAAATCACAAGGGAAGTGATTTTGAATATTTTCGTGGTGTGGCGTATGTTCGTGGACTATTTTTATAGCTTATGGTAGTAACCAAATTCGATGCGTAGCTTATTAGCTTATTTTCAAGCTAAATATAAGTATTTTGGAGCTTATGGACTCATGGTCCAATAAGTCTATTTAAGCCGTGGCTTAATGGGAGGGCTTATTGTGGTCCGGATTATTTTCTACTTATTAGTATGAACTTATGTATATAAATGGGCCTTTGTTTTGGACTTGGATCGTATTTTGGACGTATAAATACCTTAATGGACCCTTATTGGGCCTTAAAGCCCAATAAGCGATATATAGTCGTTTTAAGAGTTTTGACGGACTTTTGAAAAGTAAAATGTATTTACGAAGTGATATTGAACGTTATTTTGGGAGAAACGTTTTAGTAAACGTTAAAGATTGAGATTTTGGAATATTACCGGAAAAGTGTCGAAAGTTTAAAAAGTGTTAGAAATAAAGGATAAAAAACTTGGAAAACGTTGTATAAACGTACGGGTCATGTCGAAATTTTGTAAAAAGTTTATATTTAGAAAATTTCACTTAAGAACGTAATTTTTGATTTTAAATAATAAAATATTATTTTATTATTTAATTATTTTAATAAGTTCACTAAAAGAAGAAAAAATATAATTTTTAATATGTTTATTATGAGTAAACGTTTTATTTTTAACCAAGTTATGATTATTTTTACAATGACTAAGGTTACCGAATTGACTTATCGAGATATATTTATAAATATTTATAATTATTTATTATAAATATTTACTTATATTACATATCTATATTCTTTAAATAGTATAAGTATGTATTCTTGAGAAATGAGATTGATATGATTGTTGGGATATGTCATCAACCATCACACCATTAAATTGTTACGGGTAATTATACAACACGTCTAAACTCTATGCATCAAACGTGAAGACTGTTTTAGAAATTGAATAATTAAAATGGGACATTAACTGGACTAGGTCGTGTGCGGACGTCGTTGCATTTGCTTGTGTGATTGAGATTTGGTTGCTAAAGACTTGCTTGAGGTGAGTTCTCGTAGCCCCATTTTTCTATTGTTTTTCTGTTGGGGAAAAATGATACTCAAATGTGTTTTAAACTGTTTTGAATTAAACTGTGCGAAATATGGTTTTGTTTTTGGGACAAGATATGTGCTTATGACTGCTATGTGAATATTAGGTGTTGTATGATTGTTTGGATCAGAGGGGTACGCCTATCCCAGTGATTGTGTGGTTATTAGAGCGGCTGGGTACGCCTACCCTGGTATGTGTGAGGTCCTACCCTAATCTAGTGCTCCAGCTCGTAGGCCATTTAGGTGCGTAAGTGACATATGGTGATCGACTAACAGGATTGCTAGGTCGTGTTACATGATTAGCGGGGATGCTAAGTCATGGGTTGTTTGCATATATTCACTGTCATAATGAATTATTGTCTACTGTTTTGAAATATTGGCACAACTTTTGGGTTTAAGGTCAAACCTACGAGCTCACCAACATTATTGTTGATGTTTTCGAGTATCATTTTCAGGTGAAGTGAAAAAGGAATAAGTTGGTGTTATGTGATAGCAGACTTAGAAGTATCCCGTGTGGATTTTTCATGTGAAGTCTTGCTTGTTTATTTTATTTGGTTTTAGTATTTGGAATATTTTGGTTTAAGTTTGGATTTGGACCCCTGTGTGGGCTATTGAAATTGTAAGAGATTGTGGATTTGATTGTGATTTGGGACATCACTCGAGGTTGTTCGAGGTTGATGGTCTTCGTAACAGTTGAAGTTTATGCATTGTAGTTTCTCTATATTGTATCTTGTGTTATGATTGATCATTATGTTGCGCTCTCGAGTTTCCGCTATTGTCGGGGTGTAACAGATTAGTAATCAGAGCCAAGGTTATAGAGAACTAGGTGGGTTGACCTAGACTATAACCTAAGATCTGTCATTTAGTTGCGTATTAGATCTATGTGCGCGGCGTTCCGCTTTTGCTTGCTTTTGCGTGTTCGCGGTTTGGTGCTTTACTTATGTCAGTCATTGAAACGTGTGAGCTCAATATTGAGTACGACTGGGAAAGGATGCGAATATAAGTACGGTGGCCAACGTAGTTATAAGCGTATCACAACTCACTCGTACTTAGTAATGTCGTTCACACAAATCGATTTTGACACCATAAGGTGGTATTATGTGTATAGTTATAAATACAATAAGATATTCTATATATATGTTAGTCTTCTCACCTACCTAACATTGCCCATGTTCTCCCTCGTGTAGATAATGCCGCCAAGGATGAGGACCCAAAGTGCTTCCTGACTTGTTGCCGAATCACGAGGAGGGGGAACGGATGAACGGGTTGGTAGAGGTGGTGGAAGGGGTAGAGGACCTAAGGGAGGTAATGATAACCATGTTGACAAATTGAATGGTCAAGGGAATGACCAAGGAGTGGGAGCTAATGGGGGCGTAGAGGGAGTCAATGGGAATGTAGAGGGAGTCAATGGGGGAGCACCCGACTTCTCGACGATCATTGCCCAGCAATTGCAGAACCTCTTACCCGCCATGCTAGCTCAGGTTGGTAACCAAGGATGTGTTGGAAATCAAAATGGTAATGTGGTTAATGAGAATGTTCAGGAGAACGTTAGAAATGTGTTAGTAAATGGCAACCGGGTAGGTTGTTCATATAAAGAGTTCTTAGCTTGTAACCCTAAGGAATATGATGGTAAAGGAGGTGTTGTAGTTCTTACTCGATGGATTGAGAAAATAGAGTCCGTGCAGGATATGAGTGGTTGTAGTATTGACCAAAAAGTGAAATACACTGCTGGTTCACTTGTGGGTAAGGCTTTAACGTGGTGGAACTCTTAGATCCGCACGCTAAGCCAGGAAGTTGCTATTAGTATGTCATGGAATAACTTTAAGTTTATGTTTATAGAAGAGTTTTGTCCTAGTCATGAGATGCAAAAGTTGGAAACTGAGTTGTGGAATCACGCCATGGTCGAGGATGACCATGCTACGTCTACTGATAGGTTTCATGAGTTGGCTACATTAGTTCTTCACTTAGTAACTCCCGAAAGTAGGAAGATTAAGAGGTACGTGTATGGCCTTGCTCCACAGATCCGTGGGATGGTGGCAACAACGGAGCCAAAGACTATACAGAAGGCTGTGCAGATTTCTGGTGCACTGACCGATGAGGCTGTTAGGAATGGATCAATTAAGAAGGTTGAGAAGAGAGGAAATGTGGGGGAACCTAGCAAGGATAAGAATGATAGGGATGATAATAATAGGACTAGGACTGGAAATGCTTTTGCTACTACCGCAAACCCTATAGGAAGAGAGAATACGGGTACTTGGCCCAAGTGTACCACCTGCAACTCCTACCATACACCCAGAGGGCCTTGTCGCACATGCTTCAACTGTAACTGCCCAGGTCATTTGGCAAAGGATTGTAGAGGCGTGCTAGGAATGTGAATCCCGTAAATGCTAGAAACCCAACTGTTAGGGCATGTTATGAGTGTGGTAGTACCGACCATGTTAGGTCAGCTTGTCCTAGATTGAATAGAGCACAAGGACCAGGATGAAACTGTCAAACCAAGTTGTTGCTAATAACGGGGGTCAGGGTCGTGGAAACCAAGCTAGGGGTTGGGCATTCATGTTGGGAGCAGAGGAAGCTCGCTAGGATCCAAACATTGTGACGGGTATGATTACTTTAAACAATCATTTTGCCACTACCTTATTTGACTCTGGTGCCGACTATAGTTTTGTTTCCACTACTTTTATACCTTTGTTAGGCATAGAGCCCTGTGAATTAGGTTTCAGATATGAGATTGAGATAGCTAGCGGGCAGCTAGTAGAGATTGATAAGGTTATTAAGGGTTGCAAACTAGAAATCGAGGGTCATGTCTTTGACATCGACATGGGAGTTTTGATGTGATTATAGGTATGGATTGGTTGTCTAATCACAAGGCTGAAATAATTTATCATGAGAAAGTAGTAAGGATACCACTACTGGATGGCAAGGTGCTTAGAGTATTAGGAAAGAAACCGAAAGAAAAGATAAGGCAGTAAAGAGTGCTAAGGCTAAAGAGAAGGAACAAGAAGAGATAGTAGTAGTGAGAGATTTTCTCGAGGTATTCTCGGATGACCTATCTGGGTTGTCACCTGTTTAGGAAATTGAGTTTCGAATTGAGTTAATCCTTAGAGCAACGCCGACTCCCTATCGTTTGGCACCTTCTGAATTGGAGGAGTTGCCAGGACAACTCAAGGAACTCTAAGACAAAGGTTTTATTCGACCCAGCTCATCGCCTTGGGGAGCGCCGGTATTGTTCGTTAAGAAAAAGGATGGTTCTTTTAAGATGTGTATCGACTATAGAGAATTGAACAAGTTGACTGTTAAGAATCATTATCCGCTTCCTAGGATTGATGATATATTTGACCACTGCAAGGGTCGCAGTTTTTCTCAAAGATAGATCTTAGGTCTGGATACCATTAGTTGAGAGTACATGAGGATGACATTTCAAAGACTGCGTTTAGAACTCGTTATGGACATTTCAAGTTCACAGTAATGCCCTTTGGTCTGACTAACGCACCAGCGGTATTCATGGATTTGATGAATAGGGTTTGTAGGCCTTATCTTGATAAGTTTGTGATAGTGTTTATAGATGATATCTTAATCTACTATAAGACTCGGGAGGAGCATGTAGAACACTTAAGGTTAGTCTTGGAACTACTCAAGAAAGAGAAACTGTATGCTAAGTTTTCTAAGTGTGAATTCTGGATAAGAGAAGTGCAGTTTCTTGGGCATGTGATAAATGGTAATGAGATTCATGTAGACCCTAGTAAGATTGAAGTTGTTAAGAATTGGAAAGCCCCTAGAACTTTGTCTGAGGTTCGTTCATTTTTAGGATTGGCTGGATATTATCGTAGGTTCATTGAGAACTTTTATAAGATAGTTAAGTCTCTTACTATCTTGACCCAGAAGTGTAAGACTTTCGATTGGGGTGAGGAACAGGAATTGGCATTTCAAACCTTGAAGGATAAGTTGTGTAATGCGCCTGTTCTAGCTCTCTCTGATGGACTAGAAGACTTTGTGGTATATTGTGATGCGTCTGGGATAGGACTAGGTTGTGTGTTAATGCAAAGAGGTAAGGTAATATCCTACGCGTCTAGGCAGTTGAAATTCATGAGATGATTTATACAACCCATGATTTGGGACTGGGAGCAGTTGTATTTGCCCTTAAGATTTGGAGACATTATTTGTATGGGACAAAGAGTGTCATCTATACGGACCATAAGAGCCTTCAGCATATCTTTAGTCAAAAAGAGTTGAATATGCAACAGCGTCGCTAGATAGAGTTGTTTAGTGATTATGACTATGAGATTCGCTACCATCCTGATAAGGCGAATGTGGTGGCTGATGCCCTAAGTAAGAAGGAGAGAGTAAAGCCTAAGAGAGTTAGAGCTATGAATATGACCCTTCAATCGAGAAGGATAAGATACTGGTGGCTCAGAAAGAGGCTGTGGATAAGTCTGCCAGATTGCAAAAAGGTTTGGATGAGATGATAAAACAGAGAGGTGATGGGACTTTGTACTACCTGGATTGAATATGGGTGCCTTTGAAGGGTGATGTAAGAACCCTGATAATGGACGAAGCCCATAAGTTGAAGTACTTTGTACACCCAAGAGCTGATAAGATGTATTATGACCTTAGAGATAGGTATTGGTGGCCGGGTATGAAAAAGGACATAGATGTGTATGTTAGTAAGTGTTTGACTTGTTTGAAGGTTAAGGTTGAGCATCAAAGGCCATCTGGCTTGCTCCAGCAACATGAGATTCCCAAATGGAAATGGGAAGGAATAGCTATGGATTTTGTGACTAAGTTGCCTAGGACTAGCAGTGGGCATGACACAATCTGGGGCATTATAGACCGGTTGACCAAGTCTGCTCATTTTTTGCCTATGCGGGAGTATTATAAGATGGATAGATTGGGTAGATTGTATTTGAATGAGATAGTTGCTAGACATGGTGTGCCGATCTCGATCATATCAGATCGTGATAGTCGTTTCACATCAAGGTTTTGGCAGTCAATGCAAGAGGCATTAGGAACTCGTTTAGACATGAGTACAGCTAACCACCCTCAGACCGATGGTTAGAGTGAGCGTACTATCTAGACTTTGGAAGACATGCTTAGAGCGTGCGTCCTGTACTTCGGGGGAAGTTGGGATGTTCATCTTCCATTGGTTGAGTTTTCGTATAACAATAGTTATTATTCTAGTGTGAGATGTGCTCCGTTTGAGGCATTGTATGGTAGAAAGTGTCGTTCGCCAATTATGTGGGCTAAAAGTTAGAGAAGGTCAATTAATAGGACCTGAGTTAGTGCAAGAGACTACTGAGAAGATCTCGCAGATTAAGGATAGACTTAAGGCTACGCGTGATCGTCAAAAAAGTTATGCTAATAAGAGGAGGAAGCCTCTAGAGTTTAGTGTAGGTGACTATGTCTTGCTCAAAGTGTCGCCTTGAAAAGGTGTGGTACGCTTTGGGAAGAAGGGGAAATTAGCTCCTAGATTTGTTGGACCTTTTGAGATTGATGAGAAAGTAGGCCCCGTGGCCTATCGGCTAAACTTGCCTGAGGAGTTGAATGGTGTTCATGACACGTTCCACGTGTCAAACCTTAAGAAGTGTTTGGCTGATCCAACACTGCAAGTACCCTTGGATGAGATCCAAGTTATTGCCAAGTTAAATTTTGTGGAGGAGCCTGTGTAAATTTTAGAAAGAGAGTTTAAGAAGTTGAAGCGGAGTAGAATTGCCATCGTCAAGGTTCGGTAGAATTCGAAACGTGGTCCTGAATTCACGTGGGAACGTGAGGATCAGATGAAACAGAAGTACCAGCGTTTTTTAGTGATGTTAGAATGTAACCTTTCCCCTTTTTGTGTTATGAATATTCCATTTTAGTCCTTTGACTATTTGATATTTGTCAATTTATTCAGATATTGTACCGTGTTGACGGTGGTGATTTTATGAGAATTATGGTGATTTATGGTTTATTGTGATTAATAATCCCTTTTTGGAAGGTATTATTATGTTATTTGTATTCCGGGTGGTTTGACCCGTGAAATTTGAGAAATGCTGAAAAACGAGTCCTGACACGTCCGTTAATGTCCAAATGAGTTTTTAAGGGTTTAAAGTGAAAATATGTCAAGTAAATATTCTTCGTTATTGGAAAAGTATTTTTAAAGTGAATAAAAATGCTAAGTAACTTTGGGGAGTATTTTACGGTTAAGTTTTACGAGCTTTTATGTGATCCCGACATGAAAAGAAAGACCCGAGACCCCATAGGATCCCATGGTCGGTTATGAGACAATAAAGGGGACAAGAAGGCTTGATTTTAGCTCCTTTGTCTAGCAATTGTACACATATATTCTCTTTTACCACCAACACTTCCATTCATTCCATTTTGATTTCAAAAAAATAACACACACTTGTGTGTGTGTGTGTGTGTGTTGTGCGTCCGAACCAAGAAAGCAACAAACCACCATAAATTTTCTAACTTTAATCAAGAACGAGATACCACGGGTTGATACGAGTATTTGGGTATTCATTTAAACAACGTTTGGGTTGTCCAGTTCGCGTCGAAATCTATACTTTTGAAGATTTTCTTGTAAGTTTCTAAATTTAAATTTCGTTTGTCCTTTTGAGTTTATATTGATGCATAGATACTGGTTGTACAAGTTGATCGTTGTAAAAAAAGTGAGTTTTGAAAGCGAAACGAATAAAAAAAAGGTGTTTGGTTGCGTCGAACATAAAAAGGAAACAAGAGGGTTTTGTAGTTTGGATGTTGTGGTCGTGATGGTTGAAAACATATATTGCTAGATAACTTATTTTGGATAATAGCTTGTGTGGCTTATTTTAGGCTTATTTCGTGGCTTATTTGAGCTTATATGCTCACGTCTCATTTTTAAATCACAAGGGAGGTGATTTTGAATATTTTTGTGGTATGGCGTATGTTCGTGGACTATTTTTTATGGTAGTAACCAAATGCGATACGTAGCTTATTAGCTTATTTTCAAGCTTAATATAGGTATTTTGGAGCTTATGGACTTACGACCCAATAAGTCCATTTAAGTCGTGGCTTAATGGGAGGGCTTATTGTGGTCCGGATTATTTTCTACTTATTAGTATGAACTTATGTATATAAATGGGCCTTGATTTTGGACTTGGATCGTATTTTGGACGTATAAATACCTTAATGGACCCTTATTGGGCCTTATATAGTCGTTTTAAGTGTTTTGACAGACTTTTGAAAAATGAAATGTATTTACGAAGTGATATTGAACGTAATTTTGGGAGAAATGTTTTAGTAAACGTTAAAGATTGAGATTTTGGAATATTGCCGGAAAAGTGTCGAAAGTTTGAAAAGTGTTAGAAATAAACGATAAAAACCTTGGAAAACGTTGTATAAACGTACGGGTCATGTTGAAATTTTGTAAAAAGTTTATACTTAGAAAATTTCACTCAAGAACGTAATTTTTGATTTTAAATAATAAAATATTATTTTATTATTTAATTATTTTAATAAGTTCACTAAAAGACGAAAAAATATAATGTTTCTCGAAAAATTCTCTAATATGTTTATTATGAGTAAACGTTTCATTTTCAACCAAATTATGATTATTTTTACGATGACTAAGGTTACCGAATGGACTTATCGAGATATATTTATAATTATTTTTTATAAATATTTACTTATATTACTTATCTATTTTCTTTAAATAGTATAAGTATGTATTATTGAGCAATGGGATTGATATGATTGTTGAGATATGTCGTCAACCATCACACCACTAAATTGTTACGGGTAATTGTACAACGCGTCTAAACTCTATGCATCAAACGTGAAGACTGTTTTGGAAAATGAATGATTAAAATGAGACATTAACTGGACTAGGTCGTGTGCGGACGTCGTTGCATTTGCTTGTGTGATTGAGATTTGGTTGCTAAAGACTTGCTTGAGGTGAGTTCTCGTAGCCCCATTTTTCTACTGTTTTTCCGTTGAGAGAAAATGATACTCAAATGTGTTTTGAACTGGTAACTCGGCAAAAAATAATGTGTTTTAGATACTAGTTTGATTGAACTGTACAAACTGTACTGGTTTTGTTTTTTGGTACATAAAATATGTGCTTAATACTTCTATGGAATCAGTTAATGTGTATAGTATGATTGTTTAGATTCTCGGAGGGGTACGCCATATCCCACATAATCGTGTGGTTATTAGGAGCGGCTGGATACCGCCGTTATCCCTGGAATGTTTTGAGGTCCTTTGCCCATATCTAGTGCTACAGCTGGTAGGTTATAAAACCCCTTTTAGTGCGTAAGTGACATATTTGTTATCGACAAGCGGGATTGTTAGTGCTCGTGTTGCATATTCTACGGGGATGCTAATCATATTATGGGTTGTTTGCAATATATTCACTGTCATATGAATTATGGCCACTGTTTTGAAATATTGGCACATCTTTTGGTTTAATTAATTAAGGTCAAACCTACGAGCTCACCAACATTATTGTTGACGTTTTCGAGTATCATTTTCAGGTGAAGTGAAAGAGGAATAAGTTGGTGTTATGTGATAGCAGACTTAGAATATCTTTCGTGTGAATTTTTTATGTGAAGTCTTGCTTGTATATTTTATTTGGTTTTAGTATTTGGAAGATTTTGGTTTAAGTTTTGATTTTGGTCCCCTGTGTGGGCTATTAAAATTGTAAGAGATTATGAATTTGATTGTGATTTGGGACAATCAACAACGAGGTTGTTCTAGGTTGATGGTCTTCGTAACACTTAAATTTATGCATTGTAGTTTTCTCTATAGTGTTAATCTTATGTTAAAATTGATCCATATGGTAGCGCCTCTAGAGTTTCCGCCATTGTCGGGGTGTGACAATTATATTCGTTCCATGTAATCCGCTCAAGTATAAACTCTGAGAGCATTTGTGTATTTTTGTTACATGGATTTTGAAGTAACAACGCGTGGTTCATATTTGTGAAGCTAACATTTATGATTTATGATTTATGATTTATGATCAATTTGCATTTTATGGAACTTTCACAACCAAAGTGCAATCATCAAAAGATCGACTCGCTTAAAAAAATACTTAAACTCACAAGGGGTTGTTTTGTCGGAAGAAATTACGAAAAATTTCTGACAATTGAATTTAAAATTTTATGTCAATGTTATAGGGCCTTATTTGGTTTGTTAAATGATTTAGATTTTGTTTAGGCTTAAGATTTGGATTTGAGTTTGGTGTAGATTTTAAAAAAAAAAGTACGAGAGAAAAAATACATAAATAGTATTATATTATTATTTTTAAAAATTTGTAAAATAAAATTTTTAATTTAAAAAAATTTTATTATTAATATACTTCCTCCGTCTCTAAATAAATGTCTACTATTGACTTTCGAAGTCATTCTTTTTTAACTTTGACCTTAAATTATTTTGATTGTGTTATATAATATTTTATGCAAAATATATCAATGGATTGAGTTATAAATGATGTATTTTTTCCATTGGGAAGATTTTTTCATCAGTATTAATAACACCCAAACAAAAGTCAATTTTAAGGTCAAATGTTGAAAAAGGATTATTCAAATAGTCCAATAAACTAGACATTTATTTAGGGACGGATGGAGTAATATAAATTCTAAATTAAAATGAATGGTAAAATTGGAGTGAGGTCCCACAATTTGAAGAAAAGGACAAAAGATGGCAACAAAGTTTTTGTAAACCCACATACTCACGTTTGATTTTATTATGGCAGGATTTTAGTATTCAGCCCAAACCTTAGGACCCACATATCTCTACCAACCATCATATTTTAAGGAGGCGTTTGGTACCCTCCTTTTTCAATCAAGGAATGTATTCACACCTTTTAATATATGTTTTGTGTACTATAGACTTTTATAACAATGTCATGAAATAAAAAGAGTCAATAAATCAAAATTTTGATATCATATGCATTAGCTAGGTTTGAGAGATTGATACCCAATGTGGACCCTACATCCTTACACCCACCCACAATCAACATTTTATATACTAATAAAATATACAAAACAATCACAACTTGTTAATAAATAAATATTTGATATATCAAACCTTTGTTAAACCAAACAATCGTAAATGACTCCATAAATTTTTTTATATTCATTCCATTCTTCCCATTAATTAAAGTCATTACGATACCAATAGTTAGACAAGTAACCAAACGCACCCTAAGTGTTTAAGTCAAAAATCCATGCCAAACCGCTAACTAAACAGACCCTTATTTTATTGATATGTATTTAATATTTAATTTAATAAAATGACTTAAGTGAGGGCATTTAAATTTTAAAAAAAATGAGAATTACATTTTTCATCTTTATCCACCAAAAGTAAAATACACAATTTTGACAAACAAACACATAAGAAATTTTCAATTTGTAAAATTTGAAATTACTCATAATTTAAAATTCCATAGAATTTGAAATTTTATGATTTTAAATTTCACAAATCAAACGCCGCGTAGTTTACTGATGAGGTGTCATTTTATACATTTTTTCGGGGTCAATTAACCCCTAAAATTATGGAAATATGCCCATATATTGTACTTAATCGTTTCTTTTTTTATGTTTTATCATTTGAGAAGCATTTAGAGGAAAAGAACGTGATTTGGGCTCGATTTGGAAAGAAACGAGACGAAAACACAACACTTGGCTTATCAGTGCGTGGAGACGGCATCAGGATCTACTGTGACGCCGTCAGAAGTGAAGGGCGACGCCGTCACTTGTGATGCCGTCGTGATAACCGACTTAAAGAAGCTTTTAGAAGATTCGGCGGGCTGACGGTGTCAGAATTTGTTGCAACGTCGTCAGACCTTATTTTCTATATATACAAACCCTAATTTTCATATTTTAGGTGGAAAAATGTAGAGTATCATGGGATAACTTTGTAGCAGCCATTTTTGGTCAATTTTAAGGGTTTTTAACCCTTTAACACTCATTGTAACTTCATGTTTAATTGAAGTGAATTTCCTCAACCTTTTTAATCATTAAATATGTCTATGTGTTGTTTGATAAATTGTTCCTCGCTTTCAATTAACATGCTTGCCTAAATTTAATTGTGTTTACTTATGATTGCATAAAACCTAGTTGTTAGATCTTTTATTATTGCTTTTTGTTGATGGTGTGCGCGTTAGGCTTTAGAAAACTAGTTGTTTGATATTCATATCATAGCATAGACGTCTAGGTTAATGCGGCTAGGTTAGAGGATAGATCTTCATATCTAGATCACCTTTGGGTAGATTCCGAGTTAACTATTTATTGCGCGTGAATTTACTATTGGATGTGAGCGGTGTCTGCAGGTAACCACCGTCTAGGTTGTCACGTAGATAGCGGACTTGACCAACCCGCTGCTGAATTAGAGAATACTTCACATTACATTAACAAGGGTGCAGGAAATAAAATCAAAGAAAACAACTAGGGAGTAGTGCATGATTAGGTGAACACGTTTGTTTAATCATACAAGTTTTCCATCATTTTTTTACTTTTCTGCATAATTAGGAGTAGTTTAATTTAGTATTTTTAATCAATCCCCTTTTAAAACCTGAGATTTACTTGCTTTCTAAAAAATATAAAAATACAAAAATAATCTTCCATCAACCTTTAGACCTTAGTTAACATACAATTCGAGCCTACCCAAACTATTCCCCTAAAGAACGATAATAACCCCCAAATCTTGCCTATACTACACTACAACGGTTAGGTACACTGCCTAGGAGGGTTGTAAAACTTATGCTTTGCAACCAACCGCATCAAGTTTTTGGCACCGCTGCCGGGGAATAGTCTAGGTTCCAGATTCTATTTAGCTTAGGTCTACTCACAAGATTCTTATCAAGTGAGATTTTCTTTTCTTTTTAGTGTAGCTTTCTTTTAGTCTATATTTTTCTTTAGTTATTTTGTAATTTCCACTTTATTATTTCATTCTTTATTATGGAGAACGCGAATCCATCATCACCACTCGAATCCCCCGATTTGTTTAGAAATAGAGAGATTTGTGACCTCGATGCACTCTTTGAATCCTTAAACTTAACTGCCCCACCTCTTGAAAAAGATTTTTCTTACCTAGAAGGAGACCCAAGATTTGTTGAATTATTCAAGAAATATGAGATAGGAGATCTTAGTGATGGAGAACAAAGGATGAAGAAGAAGTAATGGAAGTAGAGGAAGTAGGTGTCGAGTATTTCGATAAATTCCCGACTAAAGACGAATTAGCATATCATAAGTACTTATTGCGCGACCTTAGCCCATCGTTATTTAAGAGACCCCTAATTATCGGGGGAGGAAATCCCTCAAACTTAAAAATTCCTTACAACATAGGACACGTACATGTGTGGAAGGCTTACATAGATCTTAAATCCTTCATTAACATCATGACTCGTATGCATTACAATTGGATCATGAAAAGGCAACTTGAACCTAGGATAGACCCTAAGGACCTTAGAAGAATACGTAATTTTACGGGAAGGACTAGAGGGATGCATATCTTTGTAGGAAACTTCACTTACGTTGTGGATTTCTTGATAGTAGAGGATATTAGTTTAGTTATAGACCCTTGCTTATTACAAGTAGTGCTAGGAGAACCATTTGATGAATCATCAAACATGATTTATGATTCATCGCTAGGAATAGTAAAGTTCACAAACAGAATTGATGAAGTTGCTTACAAAATGCCCCATAAGATAGAGCAGTTTCAATCATTGTCTAATATGGAAAAAGAGCACAAGTAATCAGTCTACTTTAGGAACGAGGAGGATATGAAGAGAGGAATAGGATACGTAATGGAAAAGATATTTGGTTTTTATAAGGAATGTCTAGAATTAGGACCTGAGTACAAAACCAACAAGGATAAGGATAGTAGTCTGAATGATGTGGGAGTCACGTAAGGAGAGTGACATCGAGTCTACCTAGAAGACTCGCTAATAAAGAAAAATGCTTATTGAGAGGCAACCCAATCTTTTATTTTATGCATTTTAGGAGTGTCGTGTGTTTTTAATTTTTATTATTTGTCTTATATGTTTGAATTATATGTGATCATGCTTTGTTTTGTCTTTAACCTCGTCTTAATTACAATCAAAGGTATGTTACATAAACAAAAACAAGGATCTAGGACATTTCAACCAAGAGATCCAATCAAAATTATTTTTACACCTATTAGAACACCAAGTAAAAGAGAGTAAAACAATCTCATCAAATAGCATATCCATACGCTTTTTGAGATGATCCAAAACAATATCTGATTACGATACTTCCATATCACCCACCACATAACGTAAAAGACCCCTTCCAATATATCCTTAAAACCTTTAATAGGCGTAAGAGTGTGAAACCATGGCAAGCCAATCATCGTATGAGAATAAATCCGGGAAATCAAACTCCCACCCTCGAGCCAGTTTGGTAGTAATGTTCCGGGCCATAGAACAAGAGAAAAAAAGATGCGAGCATAACTCCCCTGCACAGCTGCAAATAGGGCAAGTGATAGAGGGAAAATATCCAATACCTGAAGAGACAAATTAATGCCTAGCTGGGGAGCTTATCCAGTAACTCTACTTTCCCAACCATGATGTTAATCTTAATCGGGACTATTGGTCTAACACCCATTCTAGTGGGAGTCACCAACCGCGAGTAGAAGATTATCACACAATGAAAAGACGATAATTTAATCGATGAATTCACCCGAGGAATCGAGGGACCAAATCCATCTATCATTAGAGACCGAGAGAATGACAAAGTTAACATTTCGATGAGTTTGGAGAATTGCTCTTCTTCTAAACGTCCACGAGGGAGTCTTCTAAAAGAACAGGAAATAGAGCTAGCGTTGATTTTTTCTGCCACCGTAGAGTTTTTATTGCAATCTAAAGCAAACATACGCGGGTATAATTGCTTAAGGGGGATATCAGTAAGCCAAGAATCAACCCAAAATAAAGTATTCAACCCATTTCCCACTTTCCTTTTCATATGAGACAAAAGTTAATACCCTATGCTAGACAAATTTCCCGCATTCACGAACAATAGTAGTCCAGGTAGAAGAGCGAGCGAACTTACCAGTGTTGTCTAAAGCTCCACCATCGCCAAACATAGCTTTAATGACCCTATACCATAAAGAGGAATCCTTTGACCTGAACCTCCATGTCTATTTGAATAAAAGAGCACGATTTTGAGCGAAGAAACTCGAAATACCCAAGGCCCTCCTTTTCCGCCTTGAAACCATTATTTTTTCCCAACCAATCATAGACATTTTATTCTTATTAATATCAGCACCATTAAAAAATCTCCTGCGAATGGACTCCATCTTACTTAAAACACCAACATGGAGTATTAATAGATTTACATCAGGGTAAATAGTAAGCGAGCTAGGACAAACAAGCTATAATCAAAGTAACACGACCACCAATAGAAAGCATTTTAATTTCCACTACTTAGATAAAGCAGATGAAAGTTTTTGCAATAACCACGTCCAAAAGTACTTTCTAGAGCTGGAAGAACCGACCTTGAAACCACCCAGATAGTATAAAAGGCGAATGAGACGTGTTACACCAATTGACATTAGCGCCACATCCCACTTCTTCTTTGAAGGTACCAATGCCCATCATCTACTCTTTTGAATTATTTATTTTGAGTCCCCGAAACGCCAAGGAAAACAGTTTAAGGCCGTATTACAATAGTGATGACATTCGCCTTATCCCCATTTACCAATGAAACAGAATCCTTCCGCCATAAAAGAATAGGGATATACGTTAAAGACTCATCAATACGAATACCTTTGTAGAGCCCGGAATTCAAGATATTGTTGAACGAAATGTGCAAACTTTCCATCACAAAAAAGAAGAAAGGAGAAAGATGAGGGACTTCCATTAACCAGAATCGATCCCATTGCCGAAGAAAAGACACATACGCATGAACCACATCGTCCATTTAACACCAAAACCAAAGTTATTTAGAACCCCGTCTAAATAATCCCATCTTACCGAATCGAAGGCCTTTTCAAACTCAGCTTTAAAAATCATAGCTTTGATTTTATGATACTTACACTACGAAATAAGCTCGTTAAGAATAAAAGGGTCATCCAGGATTTGACGTTTAGAAATAAAGGCAGTTTGAACGTCACTAATCAGATCAGGCATAACAATGTCATAGGCATAGGGACAAGATCATGCAACGATCTTGTAAAAACACCAAAGAGTGCATAATGGACTAAAACTCTTTCACCAACTTTGCATCCAATGATTTAGGAATAAGATAAATAAATGAAGAATTACTTCCAAGAGGAAACATACAAAGAAGAGAAAAATAAATTACCTTTCCAGACACTAGCATTAACCCCATCATGCTGAATGTTGTTCCAATAAATTTTTGAATAAATTCGAAGGAAAAACCAATCCGGGCCCGGAGATTTAATAGTGTCCAACACCCAAACCGCCTACTTAATTTTCTTCTAAAGAGACATCACTTTCAAGTCCGCATTCTGTTCTAATAAGAAATCATTTGAAACATATGTGAATTCAAGATTAATAGTCCTGACCTTGTAGGCATAGAAAAACATTAGAAAAGTGTGTCGAGGAAATTTATTCTTCACTTGGGAGATCTTCAATCCACTCTCCATCCGACAAGAACACCACAATATCATGTTGAGACCATTTATTTTATAAATGATCACGCCGTGAAAATACATAGAAATTTTCATCACCTTCGATATCCCAAGAATCTTGGCCTTTTTGGGCCAAATCAAAAGAGTGTCTCTATATCAGGAATCATGAATATCTTTCCAAAAGGGAGATTCTTTCATTAATAAAACATTGTTACACAAACCTTAATCAATCATATTGTCTATTCTGATATCCGAGGACTAGTGATGCTTAATGACGCAACTGCAAAGCCTAGAAGCATCTCATCTCGACTAACCAGTTTTTGATAATCGCCTTAAAGCTTTGAAACTTCTTTCTCAGAAGAGAAATCTTGTTAGTTTCCATGATAGATAAATTATTCTAAGTATCAGCAACAAGATTATCAAATCCGTCCTTTGTAAACCAAGAGTGAAACACACGAAATGGCGTAGGCCCATAATCAACAGATGATTCACGCAAGAGAATGGGCCTATGATCAGAGAGACGCCTATCAAGACATATAGCAGCAAGCGAAGGGAAAATTGAGATCAAGCCTTCAGAAATTAAGAATCTATCCAATTTACTCATTTTTGAACCAGATTTTAGAGCCCATGTAAAGGAATACCCTTCAAGAGGAAGATCAATAAGGCATGATGATGAAATAAAGTGATTAAAGGCTTTAGCACCAATATCGTTGAAAATAGTACCAAATCTCTCGTTCTCCGATCTAACTTCATTGAAATCTCCAAGAATGATACATTCTCCATCCCACAAATTAATCATATGCTTAATGTAATCCCACAAAGATTTTCTTTCGGAGATATCTTGAGGCGCATAAACTGAAACAAACATTAGCTTCAAGGAAGAAGAAATCCACGTACCACGGACAGCTACAAAGGAATCAGATACAGTAACACTTTCTTTAGCGAAAACATTTGGATTCCAGACACAAAGGATCCCACCAGATAACCCAACAGAAGGGCTATAGACAAAGTCGAAATTAAAATTGCCCCATAACGATTTGATGGCAAAAAGATTAATTTTTTCTGACTTAGTTTCTTGAATAATAGTAAAATTCACTTTATATTTCAAATTTAACTCCCGAATCCAGTCTTTCTTGGACGTATGTCCAAGACCTTGAATATTCAAGGACATAACATTCATCGTAAACCCGATGTCACTCCTTGAAGATCAACAATAGCTTCTATATTTTTAGAACATCCTTCCATATTGTACCCCATAGCATGACCTATTTCAATTAGATCCTCCATAACATCTAGAATTGAACCACCAGCTTTTAGTTTAAACGATCTATTAGATCCACACTTCCCATTTGAGCCTGTCTTCTTATTACAGTGATGATTAGAATTGGACTTGTTAACACTTACATTCTCCTCTTCTTCTATAGTTTCATTAACACCTTTCAGAGTGAATCTAGGAGGAAAGGATGGATCAGACTTTCAGGCATCTTTTGATTTCTCCTTTTGATTATTTCGCTTAAGAATTGAGTGAATTCCAAATGGATCTTCAGATTATGTACCTGTTTTGGGTGCTTGCTGCTCGTTGCCTTCTTTCATACAACTAGATTCTGATATATGATCAATATCATCTACTTTTTGTGAGTTAAACTCTCCGTCCTCCATTGATTCCTCATCAGAGGATAAATTCTCACAAAATTCGTTATTGAACTTAGGGGCCTATGCTTCAAGTTCTTTAACACATATCCAGTAAATTTTACCTTTTACGATGATTTTGATTCTTTGGTTTATTATGGTATGAACTTTAGTAACAACACAAATTTTCTTGGCAGAAGAGGAAGAATCTAGAGTGGTGTCGACCTCAGACAAAGTACCCCACTGGGAGATAATTTTCGCATATGCATTATTATTCCAAGTGTTAAAAGGAAGTCCTTCAATAGATATCCACACAAGTCTGTCTTCACTGACAAAAGATGGATCAGCAATGCGTAGTTCTGAGAACCAAGAAGCTAAACCCTCATGATTGAGCATTTTATCTTTTGATGCAACAGAACATGTCTCAATAAGGATCCAAAATTCACCCAAATAAGATATATTGACATGATCAAAGCCTTCGTCAGCAAAAATAACATAAATATTTGATAAAGCATTGATATCCTTAATTTTACCCATTAAGGAGCAAGAGAGGTCATTGTCAACAATGCAAGAGTCATCCATCACAATTGCTGGGGAGGAATCAGACGATGGAGAGCCCTTATGATCATTGGATTTCAAAACAGACGCAAAAGAGTTTTTAACAGGTCCCGAATTAATCTTCACTTTAGATGGCTGCACAAACGAAGCTATAGATTCTCTTTGGAATCTTACAGGATTAGCATGTAAATGAAAACGCCCAATCCAAATGGTGCATAAATTTTCAATAAGTCTCTCCATGTTATCCACCTTGAGAAAGCGGACGAAGGCAAATTTCTTACCTGTTTTGGACCTCTTTAGAGGAATATACACATCGACAACCTTACCATAAGCTGTGCATACATTCCAAAGGTCACGGGCAGTAATATGATCAGGGAAGTTAGTAACAAATACCGTCTTGGAAATCTTTCCAGTAAGATCCTCCTTGGATAAAAACGATCTTTTGTCACCTGCCATGAACGAACCGAAGAAATTGATCTTTTTTGGATTGAAGGGAGATCTAAAACCTAATGATTATCGTCGAATCAAATAAAGAGGGATTTAGCAGATAACAATGAATAACAAACCCTAGATCTCACTAAATCAGATGAATGGTAATTACTTAGAACCAAGAAATCGATTAGAAATCGAAACCCTAATTCTAAAAATCACGTCGAATCTAACAAGAGAGATTAGAGAAAGCTATTATCGATCTACACAAATCAAACGTTATTCGATGAATGGAAATCAAACAGGTTAGACAAATCGATTAGATGAGTGGATCTTGGGAATCGCCATTAATCGCCTCTTTTTTAAACAACTTTTTTAATCCAATAAAAATTGAATCAAACTGAAAATTACTTGGTGATGTTGATTAGGATGAGACCGACCTTCGATGAATGGAAATCAAAGAAGTCAAAAAGTGCAGTCGATGATTATTTGATGAGATGCCATAGATCTGTTTTCATTATTATTTTTTATGTTTTAAGATCTATACATGGTTCTTACAATTTTCTGTTTGTTACACGTCCATGTTCAACAACTCTTTGGATTTAATAATGGTTAACTCGAATATGAGAACATAGATATCTTTTTTGGATGACCATTGCTTCCGACAATTAGGCCTTCAAAGGAAATGTGCCAGCGTCACACAAATTCAATCCAAGTAAAAAAAAATCAAAAGTTTGTCGTAACCACCTCACGTTTGTTTGTACTTAGTAAAAATTGAATTTAAAACCTCACACATTTTAATGAAATAATTACAAATCCTTTTACCATTAAAGCACAATAATTGATAATATGAGAACATAGCATTTCATTGTACACACCCAGATGTAG
>BQNB010118780.1:0-20928 GCA_026074375.1 Tanacetum coccineum
GACGCGTTTAACTTCCCACACAGTTTGTCAAATTGGATGAGCCTTTCTAACCATTTAGTACAAAAATTACCAATCAACTATAATTTAATCTTCAAAACAATTCTTAATTTTTTTTATATTGATTTAGTCCATATTATTTTCTTTGAAAAATTACCCTTTTTGTTTACAACAATTCGCCATAATTAAATAAACAAAAACAAGTAATTAAAATAATTGACTAAACAATAAACACATAATAACAATTTATATGCGTTAAAGTAAATCATGTAGCCACATGCAATCCTTTTATACGATGAACCCTAATTTTAAATTCTAGGTTTTACTTATCATATATCCAATCAAGAATCAATATATAAGTCTTCCCGAATTTTAGATTTATCGTACTAAAATTAAGTGGTCAAAATATACACGTAACAAATTACTTCATATATTCTCATGATCCATGATAAACATGCATGTTTGTCATGGATCCACACAATACACATAACAATTATCCCGTAAAGATCGTAACCCACATACATGTCATAACAATTTAATCATGTATATTAAACCTCTTTAATCAAAACATGTACTTTATGGTTTCTTATATAAAATTTTCGACTAAATTTTTTTTATAAAACCCTTTCATGTATTTTAACATCAATACAATATTAGTTATTGATTTTAGGTTTCGGTAATTATCAACATGTTAAAATGGCTCGTGATGCCACTGATGGTTTTTATACTTTCATAACAATTATATTAAACCATAACATCAAAGCATAGAATAGCGGAAGCAAATAAAGGATCAAATAACATGCTTGAATAATTAACCGAATTAGGGTTACATACCTTTTGATTCTAGCCCGAACAAGAATCAAATTGCTTAGCGATTATCTCCAGGAACCCTAATTTGGGTTTATACGAAAACAATCCAAGAACAATCTAAAGAAAGATTGTATCACGATCTTGTACACACGCTATGTATCGAGTTAACCAATTACTAGCTTGATAACACGTAGCGTTTAACCGAATGATTCGATCCGATCAACCCAAGGTTATGGAGCCGAATGAAGGACAAGAATAGTGATAGAGTTTTTAGGGATTATTGTGTGTACCCTTTTCACATCTCCATGTAGGTGTTTATATAGGCTCCCTTTCCCTAATGTAACATCTATTCATTAATATCAATTATGTACCATCAATTCTTAATTATGTAACATAATTATGTAACATTATGTAACATTAAGTAACAATAATTATGTAACATTATGTAACATCAATTATGTTATTATGTACATGTCCTTGTCCTTATGGTCGTTAGTCTTTTCCGTTAAATACTTAACGACCGTTAAACGTTTACGTGTAAAATTAACAAATATATTATTTATTAATTGTTAACTCGTAGTGAGTGCAATCCCGTGATCTTGAGTTCGATCCTAACACACATCTATTAATTTATCGTCCATAAACTAACACTAACTACATAAAAGATTGGTTTTTATGACCGGCTTAATGATTTGTAAATTTCATTTAGTGGTGTTTTAAAGAAGAAAAAAAGATAAGATGATTTATGCCTTATCATTTTGTATCATGTGGTATATTAAGTGTACTTTTGAGTGAGACATATATTAAAAATATCATTAATGAATTGTAAATTTTATTTAATGATGTTTTAAAGAGGAAAAAACGATTAGATGATTTATGCATTATTATTTTGTACCATGTGGTATATTAATTGTACTTATTTAGTAAGAGGTATTTTAATAATATCATTAATAATCTATAAATTTCATTTAGTGTGTATTTTAAAAATAATAAAAAAGATAATTTATGCATTATTGTTTTGTACCATATGGTATATTAATTGTATTTTTGAGTGAGAGAGTATTTTAATAATATCATTAATGATTTGTGAATTTCATTTAATGAGTTTTAAAGAAGAAAAAATAGATGATTTATGTATTATTGTTTTGTACCATGTGGTATATTAATTGTGTTTTTGAGTAAGAGAGTATTTTAATAATATCATTAATTATATGTGTTGAGTTAATATATTATGCATTAAAATATAACTTTAACTTTAATTTTCTTGAAAAAAAAATACTTCCTTTACATAGTCATGTTTTCTTGTCATAAAATTTTAAGACTTCATTTTATAGGAAGTTGATATGTGAGAAATCATATATCCTTTTTATACTAAAAATGACCCTTAAATGATTAAATTGTGCAAATTATGCTTGTATATTGCTTGTTTTGTCATTTGTGATGTGTAGGTATGGATAATGCAAAAATCACAAGAAAATGGTCAAAACCGGACAAACACGAACACGGGAACGGATAGAGTGCACAAGAGCCGAAAGTTTCTAGCAAAGGTCAACAAAGTCACCCTTGGTCAACCCACAAAAAGACAAAACCTTCAAAATACCCAAATAACCCTTAATGTTAAATCAAATTTCACCAAAAACCCTAAATGACTAACACCGTTAGTCCTCTTTTATTAAGAAACTAACGGTCGTTATCTCTTTTATAACCTAAAACCCTTTTAAATATTACCCGAACCCAAAACCATATTCACCCGACCCAATCCTTTTCTTATAAAAAACCAAGCCCAAGTCAAAGTTTTTAAAAACTGAGTCAAACCTCAAATCAAATAGAAAAGGGAGGCGGGAAAAACAGTTTTACTGTTTACTCGTCTTCCCCATTTTACCCAGCTCAAATTAAACCCCATATTAACCCACACCCTTTCAATTAATGACGTGGTCAAAAGATGCTTAGTGCCAAGTGACATCTCCGCAACAAGAAGCGTCATCAAACGCTTGTGATTGGCTACACGGACTCAAGGGAATTACACGCGTGCTAAAAGGAAACACATTTAAAATGGGAATTTACACTAAAAACAAGCCAAAAGAAGCACAAGGCCTCTGACACAAGGATTGCTACGCTGGCAATCCGTGTGATCACATTATTGATCCAACGGCTAAGACAAGGGATTCAATGATTGAAAGGAATGAAGGGTTTGGATTGAGAGGAGCGTGTCAAGACCTAGAAGCATCCATCTCTGCCTATAAATAGAGGCCTCACTCCTCACTCACATTATCATCTAGCTTAATTTTTAGGAGTAGCTTAATTTAGCTTGTAGCTTGTAATTTTTAGCTTTGTTCTTTAAAATTCAATGTAATCTCTTTTTAAGTAATGATTTTAGTAGTCTTTAATACAAGCTTTAGCTGGTATAAGCTAGGTTTTCATAAGGTTCCATTAGCTTATTAAAAATTAAGCTCAAAGTTGCCCTTAAGGCCTGTTTGGTATGCAGTTTAGTATAAGTGCTTATTTGATTTTGCAGCTTATGGCTTATCCATTTTACTTGTTCTTAGCTCAAATTAGCTTATTAGGTTAGACTTAGGGTAGTGATAGCTTATTAGTTATAAGTTTAGCTTATTTCAGTTTTTAGCTAGCATAAGTATAGTTAAAAGCAAAATTTTTCTTCTAAGTGTTGTCTGTTAGCTATTAAGCTCTTTTCCAGCTTATTTTCTAGTTTTAAAAAAAGTTGTTTTCACAAAAGTTATTAGTTTTTAGCTTATTTGCAACTTTGTTTTTGAAAGTTTTGAAAATAAAAAAAAATATAGCAAAAAGCAAGAGGCAGGATTCGAACCTGTGTCCTCTTGCTTCACACACACACGTCTCACACTACACACACACAAACCATCATGCCCTTGGGTCTTTTTCAAACACTTCTTTCCTTATTAATCTTTTAAACCCTTTTTCGTTTTCCTTTTTATAATAATAAGCCGTAGCTTATTTTTAGCTTTTTAGGACTTATCTTTCCAGCTTATTTTTAGGACTTATTTTTAATAAACCAGGCTTTTCATTTTGCACTTTTCGTATTTTTCTTGGAATTTTTAGGATTAATTTAGTATTTTTAATCATTTTTCTTTATTAAAAACTTTAAAAAGTCATAAAAAATAGAAAAATAATCAAAAAAATAAAATTCTTTTTGCTAAAATTTTCTTTTATTATATTTTAGGCTTAGGATTTAAATTTACTTTCGTAGGGTTAATATTTTGTAACTTCACTTTTTAAAGAACGAGATTTGATCCCCGTTCTCGTTTTCTTCATTCTTAAGCTTTTAACACCCTCGTTTTAGAATTTCCTTATCCTTTTCTTTTTAAATAAGTCAAATAGGATTAGAAATAGTTTAGAAAAGCATTTAGGGTTTAATTTTAGTATTTTTGCTTATTTGTCACGTTTTCATTAATTCCCATTATTCGTTTTTGTCTTTAATTGCCTAGTCGTTAATTTTACTTGCTTGCTTAAATTGTTTTTAATTGTAGATTTAGAAAATTAATCCAAAAAGTTTAAACCAATTCAAGTCATTGTCCAAATAACAAACAAGGTCTCAATTTCATAAATCTTTGGGAAAACGACCCGGTAATCACTTACCGGCTTCTTACGTATCATATTTTTGTGTGATTTATCTTACTACCTTTGTCCTTAAGGGTAGTTTAGGAATTTCATCATCGTTATATTATTATACGTATATAACCTTACAATTAAGTTTTTGGCGCCGCTGCCGGGGATTTGTGATTAAGATTCCTTCGTTTGCATTTGTCGATCGTGATTTGAAGAACCTTTCTTCTTCGAAAGTTACGCTTTTGAAAAAATCAAAAATACAAAAAAAAATTTAAAATAAGAAAAGTAAAAAATATTTTCCTTTTTCTTTTTACTATAAGTAGAAGTTTAATAAATAAAAAATACAAAAATATTTGCTCTTCCTGATTTTTCGATTTTTATTTTGTTCTCTTGATTACTAAAATACAATCAATTTAATTCTCTTACTAGAGAATTTGTGAATATCCATCAATAAGTTTCCGAACTTAAGATTCAAAAATTTACCGTCTTGTGTCACTTACGAAAAAGGCGCACCTCTTTTGTGAAATAAGCTATTAGGAGGGTTGTTCCTAAGAACTACGACCCGAAGGGACAAACGTTTTTAAGGCGATTCGCTCCCACTACGTACCCTGTTTGCAAATTTTACTTAAGGGAGTTACCCTAAGTTTGTTGATTATTCGGTAAACAAAAATATTTTCTTTTCTTATTTCTTTTATCAGTTTTGTTTGCTTAGTGCATGCGCACTAGAAATTCCAAATTTCCAAATAATTCACCCGTAATCATTCCGAGACGTCGAAATAGAGGACGTGCTCCAAACGTAGTCGAACCCGAGCTTCGTACTATCGTTGAAGTTGCATCAATGGCGGGACGTACAATGGAAGAGCTACTCCGTGCACCCACGGAAGGGTATGGAGAAGCTATCGTTTTACCGGAAATTAATGCGGATCACTTTGAAATTAAAACGAATTTGTTACAACTAGTTCAAGTTAGCCCGTTTCACAGTTATGAGATGGAAAATCCCCACGCTCATATTAATAGTTTCAAAAGGATTACCTCGACTTTACGATTTAGAGATGTACCGAATGATGTTATTAAGCTAATGATGTTTCCATATTCACTCGAGGGGGCCGCTAAAGTTTGGTACGAGAAAGAACCACTTAATTCTATCTTGACTTAGGAGGATATCGTAACCAAATTTGTGAACCAATTTTTCCCTCCCTCGAAAACCACTCACTTAAAGAATGAAATTTCTCATTTTACACAAAAATTCGAGGAGACTTTTAGTGAAGCTTGGGAACGATTTAAGGAAATGCTTAGAGCTTGTCCTCACCACGGATTTACGGAGTTAACTCAAGTTGATACCTTCTATAATGGTTTAAACGAAAACGATCAAGACTCCTTAAATGTCGCGGCGGGTGGAAATCTTTTAAGTAAGACGACTAGAGAAGCTTTGAACATAATCGAGAACAAATCAAAAGTTCGTTATTCAAGAAATAAATCGAATGTTTCTAGGATGAATACAACTTTTAGGGAAAGTGTTAGTAAAACGGATGAGATAATTGATAAGCTTGCGGATCAACTTTCGACCTTAGTCAAAATTGTTTCTAAAAAAGTTGACACTCCCGCTCCGGTTAAAGCGGTTGAGGAAATTTGTATTACTTGTAGTGGGCCTCATGCTTGGTACAATTGTCCTAATACCGATAACAATCAAGCTAGTGTTTGTGCGGCAACGGGTTTTTACAATCAAGTTAACCCTCAAAACCGTGTTAGTAACCAAATGGCACCACGAGGTTTTGCTCCGGTGCAAAACAATGGTCAAAATAGGAATTATCAAAATCAAGGTCAAGGGAATAATTTTAATTGGGGAAACAATTTTCATGGAAACCAATGTTTTCAAGCTCAAAATAATCATGCTCCAAATTTTCAAAATCAAGGATTTCAAAACCAACCTTTTCAAGTTCCTATTAATCAAGTTCAACAAGAGTTTTCAAATGAGTTTTCAAGTTACAAAAGGAATAATGATCAAATGATGAGAAACATGAAAAACCAAATCAACTCATTAAAAGGAGACCTTAAGAATGAAATTCAAAACACGATGAAGACTCAACAAGCCGTCTTGATGAATCAACAAAATGTTTTTCAAACTAACTTGCAAAATATGTTAAGTGGATATTTTTAAAACCAGGCCTCAACTTCGGGTACTCTTCCTAGTAATACCATTCCAAACCCGAAGAGTGATATGAAAGCGATCACTACTCGAAGTGGTGTTGCTTACGAGGGACCCTCGATTCCTACTAATCCTTCTCCTAAAAAGGTAGTGGAATGAGAAACCGAAGAGACAGCGGATAAAAAGCAATCAAATTTCCAAGGAAGTACCACTCACATCCCACCCGCCGGTTAACCCTATTCCGATTCCGGAACCCGATGTTCTGAAGACTTTACCTAAGCCTAACATTCCATATCCTTCACGACGTAATGATCAAAAGTTCCGTGAAAAAGCTTCTTTTCAAAAAGAGAAGATTTTTCAAGTGTTCCAAGATTTACGCTTTGACATTAGCTTCGCAGACGCTTTGTTTTTGATGCCAAGATTTGCTCCTACGATTAGGAATTTGCTTATGAATAAGGAAAAGTTGCTTGAATTAGCTAAGATACCATTGAACGAGAATTGCTCAGCGATGCTCCTCAAAAAGCTTCCTGAAAAGCTTGGAGATCCCGGCAAGTTTCTTATTCCATGTAATTTCTCGGGAATGGATGTATGTCACGCCTTGGCCGATCTTGGCGCGAGCATAAATCTTATGCCTCTTTCCATTTGGAAAACCTTATCCTTACCTGAACTTACCCCCACTTGGATGACTCTTGAGTTAGCGGATCGATCTGTAACTCATCCTAAAGGACTCGCCGAAGACGTTTATGTCAAAGTGGGAAAGTTCCACTTTCCTACCGACTTTGTTGTTGTAGATTTTGAAGCCGATCCTCGAGTACCTCTCATACTTGGGAGATCCTTCTTAAGAACCGGTCGTGCCTTAATTGATGTTTATGGAGAAGAAATAACCCTTCGGGTTGATAACGAAGCCATCACTTTTAATCTAGATCAAACTACGAGATACTCCTCTACAAATGATAAGTCGGTAAACCGAATTGACATCATTGATGAGGTTTGTGAGGAGTATGCTCCGGAATTGCTAGGGTTTTCTAATAAATCTTCGGGTGGCAATCCCACCCCGACGTCTGAGCCTCTTACTTCCGAATTCATTTTAGAAGAGATCGAAGCTTATCTCAAGGATGATTCGATTTCACCGGAAATTGATCATGCCGATTGCGATCCGGAGGGAGATATTTGCTTAATTGAAAAATTATTAAATAATGACCCGTTTCAACTCCCTCCGATGGACCTAAAGCAAGGAGAAATAATCAAGGCGTAAAATCTTCAATTGAAGAGCCTCCCGAAATTAGAGGGTTAAACAGATTTACCATCTCATTCGGAATATGCTTACTAGAAGAATCGATAAGAACCCGTATTATTGCAAAAGGTTTAAAAGATGATGAAAAGAAGCCCTCTTAAAGGTGCTTAAATCACATAAACGGGCCATTGCTTAGAAAATCACCGACATCAAGGGTATTGACCCTCGGTTTTTGTACTCACAAAATCTTGATGGAGGAAGATTATAAACCCACGTACAAAAGTCAAAAAACGGGTTAACCTAAAAATTCCACAAAGGTTATCAGAAGGAAGTAATCAACTTCTTGATGCTCGGAATATTTACCGTCCGACAGCCGTGGGTAAAGCCCTGTTCATTGTATACCTAAGAAGGGCTGGTATTACCATAGAAAAAAAGAATAAAAAGTTTCTAACGAAAGATAATGAATTGATTCAACAACGATAGTTACCGGGTGGAGAATTTGTATTGACTATAGGAAATAAATGAAGCTACTATTAAAAGATCATTTTCCGTTGCCAATTATGACCAAATGTAGAAAGAAGTAGCCGGAAATGTTTTAAATTGTTCTAGATGGATTTTCGGGTTATTTTCCCAATCCAATAAAGCCCCAAGACCCAAAGAAAAAACTACTTTCACATGCCTTATGGAACTTTCGATTACGTCGCAGTGCCATTTTGGCTGTGTAAGCTCCCAGTAATTTTCGAAAGGGGATGATGCCATATTCCATGATATGATCGAAAATACCTTATGGAAGTTTTCATGACGATTTCTCGATTTTTTTTGGATAGTTTTGATTTTTTGCCTCTCCAATTTAGACAAAATGCTATAAAAGGTGTGAAGAACAATTTAGATTCTAAATTAGGAGAAGTGCCATTTTATGTGTGAAAAGAAGGAATTGTGTAGGTCATAAAATGATCAAAGTCCCCCGAGATGAGTCGAGTGAGCTAAAAGTCGATGTTATCGCTAAGCTACCTCATCCGACCATAGTAAAATGTGTTAGGAGTTTCTTAGGTCATGCCAGTTTTTACCGATGATTTATCCAAGACTTTTCCAAGATAGCTAGACCTATGACTCGCCTTCTTGAAAAAGAAACACCGTTTGTGTTTTCTAATATTGTATTACTTTTTGAACTCTGTAAAAAGAGAGCTTACCAAGCTCCGATCTTAGTTGTCCCCATAGGAACCTACCTTCCGAACTTATTTTGATGCTAGTAGTTTTGCGATTGTGTGCCATTTGGGACGAACGTAAGAACGAAGCATTTTCAGCCTAACATATATGCTAGAAAGACAATGACCGAAGCTTAAATTCATACACTATGACGAAAAAGAAATGCTTGCCGAAGTTTTATGCTTGAAAAGTTTCGGCATATCTTGTCTATCTAAAGCATAGTGTAAAATACGAATCACTCGACTCTAAAATACCTTCTTAGTAAACAAGATGCTAAGCCGAGATTGCTCCGGTGGGCTCTCCTCCAACAATAATTTGATATCATCATCCGTGATAAAAAGGGAAGTGGAGAATCCTCGCGAGCGAATCATTTATCTAGATTGAGAATCCTCATAAGATGTGATAGAAAATAAAGACATAATGAAAATTTTCCTTAGAAAACTCTGGCGAGTTATATCTAGTGGAAGTACCCTATGTTTCCGATTATGCAAATTTCCATGCGGGGGATTTTATTTTATCGCAAGGCGATTGCGTCCAACAAAAGAATACATTCTTAGGACGTAAACATTACTTTTGGACGACCGCCCTACCTTTTTTGGATTTGTGCGAATCAAATCTTCAACGTGTGAGCAATTTCCAAGAAGCTTTAGATATCCTCAAAGCTTGTCATGAAGGACCCTACCGAGGGCCATCATGAATGCGCAAATCTCACCGCTAAGAAAATTTGATGCCTGGGGTTTCTTCCTTTTGGCCGGGCCAAAAATCCAGATGCCCATTAACTAGAGAAGGGGGGGGGAAGGGGGGGCGGGGGGGGGGGGGGGGGGGATCTGAGGTTGGGCAAGGTTTAAATCTCTAGGAGTCATGCAGCGGGGCGAGTGTCACACTAGATACACTCGGGCAAATTTCACAAAGAGATGAAATGCCTAAAAACTAAAAACGAGCATATGTTGGAGGTTTGAAAGAGGTTGTAGGTTTGGACCACATAAAATCTAATAAACCCATCACATCAAAAAGTAAATGTGGTCACAGGGGGGGATCCTATTCAAGTTTGTGAAATCTTTGATGTATGGGGTATCGATTTTATGGGTCCATTCCCGTCTTCACGAGGGAATAAATACATTCTCGTAGCCGTTGACTACTTATCAAAGTGGGTAGAAGCGAAGGCGCTCCCCACTAATGATGCTCGAGTTGTAGTTAAGTTTTTGAAATCTCTTTCCCCTGTATTGGAACACTAGAGCTATTATAAGCGATCCGGTACCTATTTTTTATTGATAAAATTTGCTAAAGTAATGTCTAAGTATGGGGTACACTCACGTCCTTGGTACCTGCTTATCACCTCAAACGAGAAGACAAGTGGATGTTTCCATCGTGTTTTGAAAACGTATTCTGAGAGGACGATTGGGTGAAAACTGTGCCTCATGGTCCGGATAAAGCTAGATGACGCTCTATGGCATTCCATTACTGCTTTCAAGACACGTTGTTGTACCCTTACAAGCCTACGTGTACGGAAAGTCTTGTCATCTACCTATCAAGTTAGAGCATAAGGCATATTGGGCCCTTGAAACCATCTAATTTTTTTCTCTCAAACCGCGGTGCAGCACCGGAAGCTTCAACTTAATGAACTTAATGACTTCGTGACAAGCAACACGAGAATCTTTGATATATAAAGAGAGACGAAGAAGCTTCACGACCTAAAATCAAAACCAGCATTTTCACTGTTGGTGCTCGAGTTTTAATTCTTCAACACTCGTCTAAAGATGATTATCAGCGGAAGTATAAAACCGCATGGTCGGGACCTTTCACCATCACCAAATTTTTTCCATATGGAACCGTCGAGTTTATCCAACCCGATGGACTAAATTTAAGAGAATGTCATCGTGTGAAGCATTACTTTGGAGGGGACATACCATCAAAGGTAGCCCTAGATCTTCAAACCATCCCCATGGACAACTAAATGCGGGGATAGAGTCAAGTTATGTGACTCGGTTACCAAAAACAAAGCGCTTCGTGGGAGGCACCCCATGCTTATCCATTTTCCATTTTTCTTCTTTCTTATTTCTAATGTGATGTGAGGAGCATGTACTTCTTTCCATCACATGTTGTTTTGTGCTTGTGATTTTGTTGGGGGTTTTTTTTTTGTAGGATTGATTCCATAATTTTTGAAGACTCTCCGATTCGTGTTTTTTCCTATTCCACTCGAGCTTCCTAGCCTTTGCTTGCCATTAGTTTGGGGAAATCCGATATCCTAGATTTTTATCGACTAACATCTATCTTTTAGCATACTTAATAAACGACTTAAGATTTTTGTGATACTTTCTCCATGCTTGGATTATGCATTCGACTCTTTGAGTTTTAGTATGGGGTTATAAGCCTTAGACTAGGAAACATTGTGGACAATGTTTAGTTTTAGTATGGGGTGGTATATCTTCGATATGATTCTTCCTACTTATTGCCTGTTGTTCTCACACCCCAGTTTTCAGCCAAAGAATTTTAAAATTTTTATATATAAAAAAACTGTTAAAAATGATGAAATATAAATTATGATAAAAATAATAAGTGTTTTGACACGAATGTGGGCTTTCCATTGGTGAGAACATAAGTAAATTATGACCTGACCGGATATTATATCTTAGCTTTCTCTTTAACGTAAATGAATTGAAATTTGCTAATATTTTATACAAGGAGCTATAAAAAGCAAGTCTAGCTTGAAAAGGTCAAGATTTTGCAAGTTCATATAATTGATTTTAAATATGTAAAGATCGATTTATTAGGCTAAGCATTCACGAGTTCTTCTTAGAAATTTTATAAACGTGTGAAGAACAATAATGATAGAGTAGAATTATCAGTTTTGAATCTAAACGGTAGAATAGTTAGATTTCTATTAAGTCTCATAAGTGTTAAATGTGCTTTTTCACCCATTAGCTTGTTTCACCTTTATAGAATATTATTTAGATAAAATAGAGTGTGTCAGTTTTTTGGTTAAATAATTAGTTCAAAAAGTTTTCTTTATTTCCATTGTTCCTTTGTGAGCAAGATGAGTATACATCATGAATACTTACTTTGGCATACAATATATATCACATTAAAAATTAATTTGCTTAACCCTTAAAGAGATCTTAGGGTATATGGGGTAAGTTGAAAATCTAATAAGAGAAAATGATAGCCTTATGCATTCCTTAAAGAGCCTTGGTGTATAGGAATTGATATTGTTTGTTTAATTTTTTCTGTGTTTGTACTTAAAGAGCCTAGGGTATAAGGTGCAAATAAGATTGACCCATTTATGTCCTTAAAGAGCCTAAGGTAATATGACCATGAATGGTGGCCAGCTTAAGTAACCTAATAAAAGCCAAATATTGGTCGCCTCGATGTGACTTAAATTGATGAACAATGATCTTTAAAAAGGCTAGGAAACAAATAGTGCGTTTTTAACCGTACGCTTTACTTTTTGGAATTAATTATTAACGAAATAAAGTCTTAAGAGCCCTTCGGGTATATGACTTAAATAAAATCTGAGATACAAAATTCGATAAGGGAGGAGAAGTAATACACAATTAGCTTTTATGAGTAGTGTTAGCATCATAACTTGTATTTTACATTGATCTTGTTTTTAAGCTTGGCTTGGAGAAGTGAAAGTCAGGGACGATAAATTTATCCATTTGGACATTTTTTTATGCTTTTTGTTCCGTGATCCTAAAAGTTATCAATAAATAATGAAAGCAATACATTATGTCGCACAGAATATGTTGTAAGTTGAAATAAGATATCAAAAAAAAAATGGAAAACTTTGAAAAATGGGAAAACGGGGTGTTTTAAAACTTGTGATTTCTTAACTCTCCCCACAAAATACTTTGCTACTTTTCAAAGGATTAGTTTGGGGAAGTTTTGGAGTATTTGGTTTTAGAGCATATAATATTGCGTGAGGACACGACAATCATTTAGTTTGGAGAATTTTGATATGTAAGAAATCACATATCTATTTTATACCAAAAATGACCTTAAAAAGATGAAATAATGCAAAGTTATGCTTGTATTTGAGTATTTTGCCTTTTGTGAATGTGTAGGTACGATATTGCAAGAATCACAAGAAAAGAGCCAAAAACCGAACAAAAACGAACACAAGACGGAAAGAGTACCACAAGGCCGAGTTATCCAGGCAAAGTCCACGCAAAGTCATACTTGTGTCCAAGCTCATGTGAAGAGAAACCTTTAAAAATACCAAAAGGACCCTTATTGTTAAACCCTTTTCACCAAAAGATCAAAACCAATAACACCGTTAGTCCTTTATTACTAAGTGACTAACGGTCGTTAAGTGTAATATTAACCCATGCCATAAAACTTTTAACCGAGCCCAAAATATTTTACCAAGCCCAAAAGCCCTTTAATTTATAAACACATCCCAAAGTCATAACCCCTTTTTACTCGGTCAAAACGGTCAAACAGTCAAACGAATTAAGAAAAGAAAAAGGGCGCCAATGAAGAGTTACTATTCACCCTTTGTTTCCGATTTACCCTGTGTCAAAATTAAAAGGGAAAGACCCTCTCCCATATACTCACCTACGTGTTTTTCAAAAGAATGCTAGTATGCATAAAGCTCCAACATTTGAAAGTAAACGTCATCCAAGCCCATGATTGGTTAGTTCTGACACAAGGAATGACACGTATTCATCAAAGAAACATAACTTATGAGGGATTTTACACTAAAACTAGTGGAAAAGAAGCATAAGGCCTCTAAGAATGTGGGATTGCCAAGCTGGCAATCCGTGTGACTAATCTCAATCCATGGGCTACAAATCAAGATGCTAATTCAGTTAGAGATCTATGGCTGAGATTGAAGGAGTGTCTAACGGGCTAGAACCTTATCCTCTTGCCTATAAAAGGAAGCCTAACCTCTCACTCAGGGGGAGTCATCTAGAGTAGTTTTTTAGTTTAGCTTTTAGAATAGCTTTAGCTTATCAATGTATTTTTAGCTTATTGTATTTCTTTTAAATGTAACTTTCTTTTCATTAAGCTTGTAATTAGTCTTTTATAATCAATAAAATTTAGCTTTCTTATTGCTCAATTGTCTTTTCATGTTTTTACTTTTATGCAAAATGGTTTGAATAAGCTCTTTAATATTGTTCATAAGCTAAAATTTGTTCATAAGCTGCTAAAAGCTCTTATAAGCTTGAATACTCCGTGGAATTGGATGGCTGCTTTAAGTATTCAAGTGGTAATAATTCCTGATGATCAAGAGTTAGGATTAGATTAGGTATTTGATTAAGCTTAAAGCTATAACCTTAAGCTTCTTTTATAAGCTCTACTTTGAGCATTCACCTCTGTTTAGCTAAGGTGGAGGTCTCATCTCTTTTCCTTTTTTCTATTTACCTTGCTGTCAATTTACATTTTAGTTAATCTTTGCATAGTAGCTTAATCTACTTATTTTCTACTTATTCATGTTTATACTAGCTTAAAGTTGCTTATTATAGTAGTTTAATGCTTGCTATAATCACTTGTTTAGGAGTTAAATCTTATTTGCAAGTATTTGATAAAACATTGAAACAACCAAAAATCGTAGTAATCTTTTGTCTTATTTGTTACAGCTTATTTAGTTGTCAAAATCTATTCATTAGGTCTAATATAAGCTAATCAATTTGAATTTTGAACCTTAATTCTCAAGCTTATAAGCTAAATATGGATTTATGTAATTTAAAGGGGTGTTTGGTTTTGGCCGTACTAACTTGAGTTTAGTACTTGCTAGGACTTTGGTTTCTTTAAATTGGAATTATATTTCATATTTAGGGTTTTTAAGGTTAGTTTTTAAGGTTTGTTGTAGGTTTAGATTAGTTTTTATCAGTTTGTAAGTTGTTATTGAATCTTTGCATAAGCTTAGGTTTATATGCATTCTGACTCAATCTATTCTAGCGTAAGTTGTTCATTAAAATGGCTCTTGACTTAGTGTTTCAAAGGTGTTTCGAAACAAGTTTCTTAGGACTGCCACAACTGGACTTTGGTTTTGTATATTAGTGTCATTTTTGCATCATATAGTATAAAAAAGGCTTATAGCCACTTATCATCTTTAAAAATGTCAGCAGGGTATAAAAGTAGGAATTATGATTTGAAATAGGTGCACAATAGTTTTATGGTTCATATAAGATCCTTTGAGCTTATTTTGTAATAATAGCTATTAGCATATCTGTATTTGAGTCTGAAATCAGTGACGTTTGTCCATTTTCATTAAGTTTTGAAAAAGCCAAAAATAAAGATAGTCTGACTGCACACCATTTTTAGCAAGCATTTTCTTGTGAATTTGATTTTCAAACTACTTTTTAAAAGCTGTTTTTAAGAGATTAGGATGAACTTTTTTGTGGTATCAGCCACTTTGCCATAAGGATCTGTTTTAAGGCTTGAAAATAAGCTCAAAAAGTCCCTTTTGTCTGTTTTGACACTATTTTTTAGTGAAAAGTTTTTAAGTGCTTATTTCTGCTTATGAATCATTGTTTTGATGAAATCTTGTTTTCGCTTGCTTATTAGGTCAGTAGTAGGGTAGATATAGTTTAATTTGCTTAGGCTTTAGCTTATTTTAGCTTAATTGTTTTCTTAAGTTTTGTTAAAAAAAGGCAAAAAAGAGTTAAGTGTAGTCTGTCTGTTTATTAAGCTCGTTTCTAGCTTATTTAGTAAGTTTCATAAATAGTTGCTTTTGTAAAACTTGCTTATTTTCAGTTGTTTAATAAGTTCGTTCAAAAAAAAATTGAAAAATTAAAAAAAGTGCAAAAAGGAAGGCCACCGGGTCGAACCCATGACTTCCCCCTACACCCAACACCTTACATACATACACGTTTAACCATCTGCGCCCTTGGGACTTTTACGTCCAAGGATGCACCAACTTTTCTTTTAACCCCTTTTCTATTTTCTTTTTAAATAAGCACTTCGTGTGCTTATCTGAATTTTCTAAGCTTATTTGTTTAAGGACTCTAGTAGGTTTTATTTTTCTTGCATTTCTCATATCTTAAGCAATTTTTAGATTTTTTCTTAAATTTTTAGTTCAAAGTTTACTATTTTTCGTGCATTTATTTTGTTTAAAAACTTTAAAAAATCATAAAAAATAGAAAAATAATCAAAAAAATAATTTTCTTTTTTTCTGAAAATTTTCTTTTATCATTATTTCTAGTATTATGATTAAATTTGCTTTCGATACTTAAATTTTAGTGTACTTGCGTTAGTCCGCGTTTTCTTAATCCCGTTAACGTTCATCATAGTTATTTTATTGTAGCCTTTAATTGCCCACTATTAGGATTTTAGAAATCAAAGAACTAGAACCATTCAATTATTGTCCAAATAAAAACGGAGTCACAATCATAATTCTTGTGTATAAACGACCGGTGAGACACTTACCCGGTTAAACGTACTATATTTTGTGTAGAAAATTCTTTAATCATGTCCTCAAGGATTTCTAGTAAATTTCCTATACCTTTAGTATTATACATTTATAAATAAAGTATATCAGCTTCCTCTAAATCACCATCCTTTGTTGAATATATTCAAAACTTTCTTGGCAAGCCGACTTCAAGCATTCTTGATGTAAAAAACCCAAAATCCGAAGTACCAATAAATTCAACCCGTAACACCAAAAGTTAATTAAGTCTTGGATGCCGTATTTCTCCCTTAAACGATAGTGATGATATCAAATTGAAACACAAGTCATATAAGTCCCGTATGTCACAATTATTCCCTCTAAGTAGTCAAAATGAAAATACCTAAGTCAACTAAGTCCCAAATGTACTCATTTCTTTCTACAGAATACTGACTAACTTAAGGAATCATCATACTTATCAAACCTATGTGTACCTCTTTTGTCAACTATTCTACTCTCTTTTAAAAAAAAATAAGGCTTAATGAGGTAACGTTTGAGAAGCATTTAATCAATCATAACCACTCTCACGCTTAGAATTTAATTATTCTCCCAACACTTCCCCCTGGGAACTCAAATGATGCATACTAAATGATGACGAGATGTCTCTTTCCCCATGATGACATCAAATAACGTCACTTTTCTATATCATTTATCCCATCTATTTTGCCCACTTTTATATAAGTATTGCATTATTTGGTACTTAATTGCTATAAAGTATGATAAATGCATTTAAAAAAAAAAAAAAAAAAAAAAAAAAAAAAAAAAAAAAAAAAAGTAAAAAAAAAAAAAAAAAAAAAAAAAAAAAAGAAAAAAAAAAAAAAAATTAAAAAAAAAAAAATAAAAAAAAAAAAAAAAAAAAAAAAAAAAAGAAAAAAAATAAAAAAAAAAAAAAAAAAATTATTTTAAAAAAAAAAAAAAAAAAAATTTTTTTATTAAATTTGTTAAAAAAAAAAAAAAAAAAAAAAAAAAAAAAAAAAAAAAAAAAAAAAAAAAAAAAAAGAAAAAAAAAAAAAAAAAAAAAAATAAAAAATAAAAAAAATTCAGAGTGTTTTGTGAAGACAAGCTAAAAGGCGCATAATTTGAGCTAAAAACAAAGACATTTGGAGATTGCTGAAATTTCACCAATACGCCGTATCCAACTTAAGAGATGCGGCGTATCTGCGCCAAGACTTCACAAGATACGGCGTATCCATGCTGTCTACATACGCCGTATTCATGAAGATAACTATTCGAAGATATAGTAAACCAAGTAAATTGGGAATGATATCAAAGATTTATTACGAAAGTAGCTCGCACTCTAAGGAATCCAGCCCAATACGCCGTATCGACCTTGCTAGATACGGCGTATCGAGTCTTTTTCAGACACTATAAATAGAAGACTCAAAAACGAGTTTTCAGTGTGCAAATCAATCTTTAAGACCAGACTCACTAAATGACTAATCTTAGAAAGATAAGATCAGCCACCAGGTCAAGCATTATCCACGAAACCATAGAAGACATCGTTGTAAATTTTACTCTTTAATCGTTCAAATTTCATTGTTGATTGACGCTTGTATAATTACAATGGTTGTGGGCTAATACCCTCCGGGTATAGCCATCTTAATGAAAGTCAATGTTTGGTTTGTTTCAAAATCGATTTCTTAATTTATCGTTGATTGTTTAATTACGTTTATCACCTCATACTTGTTTATGTGTTTGAATATGCGACCTATCATTCAACTGGATCTAGTGATACGGACCAAGTAATCTAGATACAGGGATAAGTCTCCATATCGTGTTTCATATTACTTGACTATTAGGATCACAAATAACGTTCTGTCTTTGTCTTTTGATTATAAGCTTAGTTGGACCGGTAGGTGACCCGTTTATGTTTCAGCAATCATGCTCTTAATTAACTGATAAAGATTGGAATAGTGGACTACCAATATATAAAACACCTTCAAACAATAAGTGGGTAAAGTCCCGATGGGATAGAGTTTTAACAGGATCACCACTGTTTTAATTCTCTAAGATAGATTATAATTAAACTAAAGGATGTTTTATGCGGATGCATTAATTGTGATAGGACTAATTGTGTCTAGGTCTTAGGATGATGTCCCGCTTAAGTCTTAAGAATGATATGCCGCTTCGAGATAAGTAAATCATTGCACTAAAACAAACAAACCAGCATTAAACCGGATTTAATATGGCTAATACAGTTTTCTATCATTTGGCTTGTACCGCTTTTCTATCTTCTAATCTTCATCTTTTGTGTTTATTGTGTATTGAATTGGTATTTGTCATCACCAAACCTGTGCCAGCCTCTCAGGCTGAATCCCTCATTTCATTAGACAACATACATAGCATAGGTTTAACTAGTAAATAGACTAATTAAAATACTGATAGAATATAGGATTAAATTTCCACTCTTAGTGTTCGACACCCTACTTATCGCGAACTCCATCTTGACCGGATACACTGCTCGTTAAAGTGTTGTTTTAGGTTTGTCGGCTAAATATAAATGTAAAACTTGATAATCAAATAATTGACCCTACATGACAGCACATCAGGTTTTTGGCGCCGCTGTCGGGGAGTGAAATAATTAAACCTTATTCTTATTAGTATTTCTAACCATTAATTAATTAGTTTAGTGTAATCTAATTATTTAAATTCTGTTTGTATTTATTCGATTGTGTGTTTTAATTCATGCATTTAATTGTTTTAAATAGTATTTTGTTCTGACTGATCAAACCTTTTGATCAGGACAACGGATTGAGTTTTACTATCTAAACGACGTATATGTTTCAAGACAATACGGCGTATTCAGTAAGCTCAATACGGCATACTAGTATTCAACAGACCCATACGACGTATTCAAATTAATTGAATACGACGTATTCGTCATCTGATACAGTAACAATAGTAAAACTCCATCTGTTTGATTTCACGCTTAATTCCTCTCATCAAGACATATCCTACTGATTCGTTGTCATTTGTTTCAAGTAGTTAATGACAAGAAGTTTAACGAAGGAACTACTCTCACCTTTTGAAAACCCAGAACATAAATTTCACTCAAAAAGGAGGCTCTTCGATACACCTAGTCTCATAGAATCAAATTCACCTGAGTTCGATAACATTTTTGACATCAAAGAACAATCAGAGGAAAGGGAAAGAGAAACAATGACGGAAACGATGGAGCAGTATATGAGCAAAACCCGAGAAAATTAAGGGTCGGGCGTTACTAGGCCTACGATCAACTAAGATACCCCCTTTGAATTAAAGGGGAAATTTCTCAAAGAACTTTGTGACAATAATTTCAGTGGCTCAAAACACGAAGATTCAAACGAGCACATTGAAAAGGTTCTAGATATTGTTGACTTATTTCACATCCCAAAAGTAACTCAAGATCAAATCATGCTTCGAGCCTTCCCAGTATCCCTTACTGGAGCTGCAAGTAGATGGCTAAGGAACCATCCATCAGGATCAATTACAACCTGGGAGATCCTCAAAACTAAGTTTCTGAACAAATACTGTCCACCTGCATGCACCGCAAAGAAAATGAAGGAAATTAACAACTTCCAGCAGGAACCCGATGAAAGCCTTTTCCGCGCATGGGAAAGATTTAAAGAATTGCTGATGAAGTGTCCTCAACATTATTTGACCGACATGCAGGAAGTTATCTTGTTTTACAACGGGCTCGATGTTCCAACTCGACAGATCCTGGACTCAAAGGGTGCCATACCTTCCAAAACTACCGCTGATGCTAAAATAGCCATTCAAGTAATGGCTGAATACTCTCAGAAATGGCACAATGGAACATCTTCTAGGACCAGAAGTACTGAAAGTTTTGATGGGCTTGCTGCTATCTAAGCCCAACTCAACAATCTTGTACAAGAAATAAAGAAAGTAAATGAGAAAGTATACGCTGCTCAGGTCGGATGCGAACTATGTAAAGGACCACACTATACAAAAGATTGTCCACAAAAGGAAAAAGGGAAATTTTTGGAAGAAGCCTACTATACATAATTCGGTGCACCCTATCAACCTGGAGGACAATATAGAGCAGTAGGGCCAGGATTCGACCAACAAAATAATGGAAATTCTTCATATCCTGATCGGAGACCAAGCCTGGAAGAATCACTAAACAAATTCATGGCAGAATCAGCTAAAAGGCTTGAAGAAAACTCGAACATAATCAAGGAGATCCGAGCTTCTATCGATATAGCCATAAGAAACCAAGGAGCTTCAATTAAGACCTTGGAAATACAAATTAGACAGATGAGCAAAGTCTTGCAAGAGAGAGGGTTTGGAAGCCTGCCCAGCTCTACGGAAACAAATCCTCGAGACCAAATTAAATCAATCTCAACTACTAAAGCTGATTTCTCTGAGATACGCCGTATCAGGCATGATCCAAACGCCGTATCGGGCATACAGCATAAAAGCCTATTTTCTGAAACAGTCCCTTTTCCAAGACGACTGCAAAACTTCGGCTGTGATGATTGGAAAGAGGCACAAGACGTGAAGATTCTGGATACTTATGATCACTCTTTGCCTCAAAAAGAAAAAGACCCAGGGAGCTTTACT
>BQNB010118781.1:0-11794 GCA_026074375.1 Tanacetum coccineum
GATTTAACTATAAGTTAATAATTAAAAGCGAACGCGTAAAACTCTAAAAATAAATAATGGAATTTATTAAAGTTGTAAATGTTACAGTGCGGATGGAACTCTATGCCTTAATGGCAGAAGTTGGCTACCCTGTTATGGCGATTTGCGGACTGTGATCATGCACGAGTCCCACAAATCAAAATATTCTATACATCCGGGTTCTGACAAGATGTATCAAGATATGAAGAAGCTATATTGGTGGCCCAATATGAAAGCCGACATCGCCACCTATGTTAGCAAGTGTTTGACTTGTGCTAAAGTCAAGGCTGAACATCAAAGGCCATCAGGATTGTTAGTGCAGCCCAAGATACCTGAATGGAAGTGGGACAACATCACTATGGATTTTGTCACAAACCTCCCTAAGACGTCTCAAGGCTATGACACTATTTGGGTGATCGTTGACCGACTCACTAAGTCTGCGATTTTCACACCAATGAGAGAGACTGATCCTATGGATAAACTTGCTAGAATATACCTAAAGGAGGTTGTCACGAGACATGGAATACCTGTCTCGATCATTTGTGATCGTGACCCGAGATTCACATCAAATTTCTGGAGGTCACTTCAGAACACTTTGGGTACTAATTTGGATATGAGTACTGCGTACCATCCACAAACAGACAGACAAAGCGAGAGGACCATTCAAACTCTCGAGGATATGCTACGTGCTTGTGCGATCGAATTTGGAAAGGGTTGGGTTAACCATTTGCCATTAGTCGAGTTCTAGTATAACAATAGCTATCATGCTAGTATCAAGGCCGCACCATTCGAACCACTTTATGGTCAAAAGTGTCATTCACCTGTGTGTTGGACCGAAGTTGGAGAAGCTCAAATCCTCGGTCCAGAACTAATTCAAGAGACGACTGAGAAAATCATCCAAATCAAGCAAAGGATGCAAGCCGCTCATGATCGACAAAAGAGTTACGCCGATCTAAAGCATAAACCGATGGAATTCCAAGTCGGGGATAAAGTTATGCTTAAAGTTTCACCTTGGAAAGGGGTCATGCATTTTGGGAAAAGGGGGAAGTTAAACCCTAGGTATGTTGGACCTTTTAAGGTGATAGAAAGGGTTGGAGAAGTTGCTTACAAGCTTGAACTTCCAGAAGAGTTGAGCAGAGTTCATAATACGTTTCATGTATCTAATTTGAAAAAGTGTCATGCCGACGAACCATTAGCCGTTCCGTTGGATGGACTTCATCTTGATGACAAGCTTCATTTTGTTGAGGAACCATTAGAAATAGTGGGCCGTGAAGTTAAACGGTTGAAGCGAAGTCGGATCCCATTAGTCAAAGTTCGATGGAACTCCAAGAGAGGTCCTGAGTTCACGTGGGAGCGTGAAGACCAATTCAAGAAGAAATATCCACACCTCTTCACCAAGACCACACCGTCGTCAAGTGCTGCATCGTGAGCCTTGAGGACAAGGCTCGTTTAACGGGGGAAGTCTATAACACCTCGTGTTTTCAAGTCATTGACGACGTCAATAAATCTACTATTTATTTTTAGCGTTGTACGCGTTTGCTTGTGATTTCATGAATTAAGTTTAAATCGCGTAAGCTAAAAATTAGCGTTCAATGTAAACGGGCATCAAACAATTAAATGTTTACATCAAGCAAGGGTTATATAATTATTTTGAGGATAATTATTAACTTTGTTCATTTTATTTTTATCGGATACGTAAAGTGTATACGTTTCGCGATAAATTGCGTTTAGGCACTCCCGGAACCACAAAAACTCTTCTACGCTTCAACAAATACCCACTTTTATACCCAATACATAAAAATTATAAAATATATCATCTATATCTTATGTTTTGCCAAAATTCTTGCCATTTGTACAAGTGTTATATGAAAAACTCTTCCATATGGTCAAAAGAACACCATACTTCTTTAATGCCACACCATACCTTGTCTAATTGACTAAAGACCATCCCTAAGACCATACTATGTTCCTTGACCAACTATTGCACCTTTTTGGTCATCTATATCTTATATACATGCATTACTAGAAAGAGATAACTCATATACATAAACACTTAACTAGAAAATCAAACAAAACCTCTCTTTTGGCTCTATATTGCTCACGGCAATAAGCAAGCTCCCAACCAAACCCATATCAATTTTTATACAACCCATACACACTTATACACATGTATCCTAAGGTATTCTAAGGTGATCCCAAGCATTGGCTAACCTTTTTCAAGTATTAATCAAGTAAAAGGAAGTTAGGGTTTCTATTAAGGAAAGCTAGGGTTTCTTTGTGTAAGCTTGGATTTTGTGGCTAAACAAGGGTTTAGCACTTGTTTATCATCATCATCATACCTCATAAGGTCTACTTGAACTCTTTATGTTCTTATAATTTTCATTTTTATGCATATGATTATTCTATTTAGCTTAAATCACCATTTAGGATTATTAACATGTAAAAAGAAGTTTTTATTTGTTGTCATCATAATGTACACTTTTATATATCTTATGATGTTAATGACATCATGTTAAAATGGTCACACAAGTGATTTACACTCTTGGTTAAACATGAAAATGATTATGGGTTAATTAGGGTTTTTATAGTTTCATAATATGTTTCAAGATAAAGAAATACATAAGACATGTTAATATTAATTATGGACTCATATTAATGTTACTTGAACACTAAAATAAAGTTATCTTGGAAGAAATACACTTGCACACACTTGGTTATGTATACATATGATTATGGACATTTATTATATGTATCATATATGACATATATGAAATATAAGACTAATGGTAAAGGATATAAAGCGCAAATAAGGAAACAAGGCTTGATTTTGGAATTATGAAAGATATTCACACATTCTGTCCAAAATCGTGTATAAGACATGCTTATTTTATATTTTTATAAGATAATACATTTCACGACGATTCCAAAAAGGTAAGAAACTTGTCAAACGGATTAATAACGAAAAAGTTACGGTAAAAACAAGTTATACGTTAATAAACGGAGTCGTAAATAATTTTTTATAAAAACATTTTTATAAAAATTATAAACAGCAAGTGTTGATATTTTTAACAAATAATACAAAAAGTTCCGTTAATAACAGTATACGTTAATAAACGGAGTCGTAACTTGAATTTTTATAATAACATTTTTTATAAACTTATAAACAGGCATGTCGTTGATATTTTAACAATTAATACATATTTGTTAGGATTCCAAAATGATAAGAATAGTAATTTTTCAATTAATAACGAAAGAGTTATGAATTTCGCGAGTTTACGACAATTAATACTTTTATAAAACTATTTTTATAAAAGTTACTATTCATGACAGAAAGTTATATTTTTGTAAACCTCCTAAAATTATAGAACTTTCAAATACGAGAACTTCCTCAAAAGAATCACTAAAAACGGAGCTATAACGAATAAATACGATGTTTTCGGGTTTTACGACAACAAATACGAATTACATAGAAATCATGATGTTAAGAACAGTAAAAGTTAATGTTCATCAGGGGGCAAAATTTTATGAAAATGTACAAATATCGATAACCCGTTTAATACGAAAAGATGGCATAGAAACGCGAGATGAATCGGCTTAAGAGCAAAGTTATGCAGTTTTTATAAAACGGTAAATATAAACGTTTTAACTTATTAAACAATTTTACCAAAATAACCATTTATGTGGTGATTGATTGAGCTATATAGTATATTATGTGCGTTAGCGATAGTACTATTTACATAGGAGTTTCATAATGAGGCCTCTTCGGATGGCGTATCGACGAGTTGTTGGATTTACGATTTAAAGTGTCCTAACTCCTTGAACGTCATGTCATGACCTCTTTGATTATGATAGCCCGACCGATCTGATAGTAAGATGTTTGCAAATATAGGATTTCTTCAATTTTCTGGTTTAAAGTACTCGTAGGTGGTTCTTATATGACCGGTGATAATTTAGGTTGCATTTAATCTTTTACGTGACGCTTTATCTGCGATATTTAGATTATTAAAACTCAAGGTGAGTTCATAGCCCCACGTTTTACATGCTTTTGTTTTACAAAGTTTTTAGGGTGAGAAACATGCAATGTTTTACAACTGGACACAAGTGGTTAAGTTTCACACTATGATTACGTGTTGCCCTAAAAGTAGCGGATAATCCCTTATATGAGCCCATTATCCATGAAACTGTTAATTCGGAGCGGAATGTTATAAAAGAAATCTATTGGGTTTACAACCCCGTTCGGGTGATTAGCTATCACCCTACAAATGAACGTATACCATGTCGAACAAAGGATGTTGCGGGTTAGAACATCACCACGGGCAAAGTAGGCCATTAATTTGGTATTCATACACGTCAAGCTTCAGTGTCATGAGCTTAGAGCAACGTAATTACATTTATATGATATCTGCATCTGTTGCATTATCATACACTTGGGAAATCTTGTGGTCCTACAATATATGATTTATCAAACCTATGAATTCACCAAAATTATTGTTGACGTTTTAAAGCAATGTTTTTCAGGGGATCAGTAAGCATAAGGTACAATAGATACATTGGTGGTTTTGATTTGGACATCAGGCATTAAAGATTTTGTCGCATTACATTTTGTATAACTGTATGGACTAGAAATCTTTGTACTTTGAACAAGTGGACAAGTGAAGCTTCGGCTTATGTAACGAATACTTTGTTTAATCTAATGTATTAGTTTTTAAATGACTTTTTGGTCGTTCTATATACATCTTGTGTTATTGATCTATGAAGTAACATGCCCCGGACCCTTATTTCGCTACGACCTAATTTGGGGGTGTTACATTTGACCCATTTCTTTCCAAATTTAACCTCAAGTCATCCTACCAACTTAGTTGGAAGTATAGTTTTTGGCAAACTATCAGCCATCAACAGATTTGATTATTCTTTACCAGTTATTGTTTGCCCTGGAATAGCCAATTCTTTCTTCTAGGTTAGACATGGTGAATTGATTACCATTTGTTGTGTGGTGTATAACCAACACTGAAAGAACATTCATGCTATCAACAATCTCCTCCCCTCAAATCCAACCATATTGCTTTACATAACCAGCAAATATTAGTCTAAAACCAAGAAAAACACAATCCAAAGTATTTTCTTCTTAGCAGTATTAACTATGACTAACAGTTTTAACCTAACGGAATTAAGTTAACACTAGCAGTATTAACTTATGCATAGCAGTATTAAAAAAATAGTACTAATCCTGTTTACAACAACATGAAGAGATTAAAACATTAAGGATTTAACATTCCAATATTCGTTATCAAGTACTGAAAACGTCCAACATCAAAAGCTTTTGTAAGTAAATCTGCAAAATTGTTATCTGTATGGATTTTAACCATTTGAATTAACTTTTTATCATTGAAGTATGTTGTAAATTGATGTTTAATCTTTATATGTTTTGTTTTAGAATGAAACATAGGATTTTTAATAATACATATAGTACTGCTATTGTCAATATAAATCATGGTGTGCATAAAGTTATACCCATAATCTAACAGTTAATTATGAATCTAGAGTATTTGACCACAACAACTAGCAGCTGCCACATATTCTGCTTCAGTAGTGGAAGTGGCACCTACAGTTTTCTTCCTGCATTGCCATGATATCAGTCTGCACCCAAAAAACTAACATCCTCCTGATGTGTATTTTTTGTCTAGGCTAGCTCCAGCATAGTCACTATCTGTATATGCTACCATGTCAAATGGGGAGTCTCTAGGATACCAAAGGCCTATTTTAGGTTTTTACTTTAAGTATCTAAAGATTCTTTTAACAGCATGAAGGTGTAACACCTTAGGATTTACTTGGAATTTGGCACATGTACATACAACAAACATAATGTCTGGTCTCGATGATGTAAGATACATCAAAGACCCAATCATGAACCTATAGAGATGAACATCAAAATCATCACCATCAGAATCTTTAAGAAAAGGATTTTCTTTATCCATTAAGGTGCTCGCTAGCTTAACATCTTCATACTTAAACTTTCTCAAAATCTCATCAACATATTTATCCTAGCTGATAAATATTCCATCAGACTTTTGCTTTACTTGCAACCCTAAAAACAAGGTTAGTTCTCCTATGGAACTCATTTGGAACTTGTTATGCATCAGTTCTTCAAACTCGGTACATAATTCCTTCTTAGTAGATCCAAATATTATGTCATCAACACACACTTATACAAGAAGAATATCCTTTTTTGTCTCTTGATGAACAGGGTTTGATTAATCTTGCCTCTTTGAAATCCATTTCCTATAAGATACTTGGCAAGGGTTTCATACCAGGCTCTTGGAGCTTGATGCAAACCATAAAGAGCTTTCTCCACCTTGTAGACTTTATCAGGATAGTCAGGGTCTTCAAACCCTGAAGGTAGACAAACATAAACCTCTTCTTCAATACTTTCACATAGAAAAGCACTCTTAACGTCCATCTGATAAACAAGGAATCCCATAAAAAAAGCATAGGCTAAGAAGAACCTTATAGCTTCAATTCTTGCTACAAGGGCAAAGACTTCTTCATAATTAATTCCTTCTTCTTGAGTAAACCCTTAAGCAACCAATATGGCTTTGTTTCTTATTACAATATCTCTATCATCCTTCTTGTTTCTAAACACCCATTTTGTACCAATAGCTCTTTTACATCTAGGCAAATCCACTAGTGTCCAAACCTTTTGTAAATGAAACTGCAAGAGTTCTTCTTACATTGCTTCTACCCAAGCTATATCTTTTAGAGCATTGATAATCCTTTTGGGTTCTTCTTGTAACAAGAAATAGGTAAGCAAACAAGTATGAAGATTGTCATGAGTCTTCTTTTCATAAATAGTACTAAGGAACCCTTGTTCATTAGTAGTTATAGTCATCCTTCTTGTTTGTACACCAAACTATATATCACCAATCACATTATCAAGAGAGTGATCTTTGAGGATTCTTGTATTTAGAGTAGTGGGGACAGAATATATTATAGAGATGTTGTTGACATCTACTACTACTTCATTCAAATTTAGCATGTCATTATCAACACCAAAGAAATCATCACTTTGTCTAACAGTATTAACTATTCGCCCAGTAGTATTAATGTTTGAACTAGCAGTATTAATAATTGAACCAGCAGTATTAATATTGTTAGTACTATTTTGAGCATTAGATCTTTCTTGATTAACAATTTCACTTTCTTGACATAGATCATCATTATCCTTGTTGTTACCATCAGAACCTTTGGAAGAAGAGTCAGATAGTGAGCTATCATTCCACAGTGGCATTAAGATGTAGTCTTGGCTAGGTCCTATCTCCATGCTAGATTAACCTGCATCAAAACTTACTCCTTTTCCTGTAAAATCATCAGAGTTTGTACATATAGTAACTGGTACATAATTCATTGATTCTGTTAGAGCATGAATGTCAAATATCCATTTTGGTCCACCACCTGTAATCATAGGTTTATTCTCCACGAAATTAATATGTAGGTTTTCCTTTACCTTCCTAGTTCTAGTGTTAAAAACTCTAAAAGCTTTACTATTTGTAGAATAGCCAATAAAGAACCCTTCATCTCATTTTCCATCAAACTTTCCCAGATGGTCTAAGGTATTAAGTATTGTAACATGAAATGCAAAGGGTCTCATGAAACTAAGAGATGGTGTTCTACCTCTAAGGAGCTCATAAGGGGTCTTAAGATAAGGCTTAACCACTATTACCCTATTCTGCACATAACAAGCAGTATTAACTGCTTCAACCAAAAATGTAGTGGGTAACTTAGAGTCTGCTAACATGGTTCTTGATGCCTAAATTTCTCCTCTTTGCAACCTCATTTTGCTGAGGAGTTCTAGCTACACTGTATTCCCTAGTAATACCTTTTTCATTGCAAAAATCATCCATAACTTTATTCTTAAACTCTGTCTCATTATCACATCTGATTAATTTCAGTTTCTTATCCACTAGGTTTTCTATCTCTTTGATAAAGCTCTTAAGGATCCTACTAGTTTCATCCTTAGTTGCTAAAAAGAATACCAAAGTGAATCTGCTAAAGTCATCAGTGATAACAAGAAAGTATTTCTTATTCATTAAGCTACTCACAAAAGTAGGACCAAACAAGTCCATATGCAACATGAATAATGGTTAAGAAATAGAGTTATGAATTTTAGACTTGAAGGAGACTTTGTGTTGATTCCCTTTTAAACAAGCAACACAAGTTTGGTCATTTTTAAAGCGTTTTAAAGGCAAACCTCTAACAAGGTTTTCCTTTACAAGTTATTATTATTTTTAAAGTTTATATGACCAAGTCTCTTGTGCCAAAGCATTGATTCATCATTTGTGGCCTTTGCAATATGACAAGTTAAATCCTTTTTAGGAATAATGTTCTTCATATCAACACTATACATGTTGTTCTTTCTAGGAACTTTAAGTAAGACATGATTTTCATCAACTAACTTAAAGTTAGAAGACATAAGAAAACAGTAAGTGTCAGTAAAAAGAACACTGTTCTTTTTGTCACACATCTGTGAGACACTAAAAAGGTTAAATTAAAGCTCCTTGACAAAGTACACATCTTCAAAATCAATCTTGCCAGTTTTGATTAATCCTTTGCCAGTAATCTTACCACCTTTAGCTCCTCCCCCAAATGCAACATATCCTCCATCAAACTCCTGTAAGTCAATAAGGTAGGATATATTTCTAGTCATATGCCTTGAACATCTACTGTCAAAATATCCTTGGTCTTCTGATTGCTTGCGTGAATGACCCTGCACATGAAATAAATACATTAGTTTTCTTTTAGGACCCAAGCCATGACAGACTTGGATTTGCCTCATGCATCAATATAGGTATGTTTCTTCAAAACAATTGATGCACTGTCAAGTTTGATTGGTCTCCAAACCTAACAAGCTGAGGCCTTTACAGCTTTGCCCTTATTTCCCTTGACAGCATTTAGTATTGTTGAGTTTGGTCTCGCAGTATTAACTTTTCCCTTAGTAGTATTAACTTTTTTGAAAAGCTTTTTGTTATTGTATGATGTTCTTCCTTGAGAGGACCTTTTAGGGTTAACATGCCTAATAGAATTTACAGGTTTTAGGCCAGTTCTGGTTAACACTGCTTTTGGAGTTGTGTTAGGAGAATGATTCATCCTTTAGTGATTAGTCCCATTTACCATCCTTTCCCTCTGATGGTATTTGCACCTAGCCTGCAAATGATTAAAACTACCACAGGCATAACAAACTTTATTGTACATGACAAAATTACTACCTAGTTGTTAGGATTTTAGATTATTCTAATTTCGCTGGTTACCCCTAGGTCTTTGTTTTCTGTGTACATCTCGGGGGGCATGTTGTATTTGACTAGTCTCCTAGTAGGGTTTGTCATTCTGTTTAGGTTTGTCTACTATCTCCTTATCCATACTAGGTTCAACGTCTTCATCCTCTCTATTCAGGAGGAGATTCAACTCTTTTCCATTTGATTTCCCAGTACTTAGATGAGTGGTGCATCATTGTTTCTTTTAACAGGTTTAAATATTTTTATACTAGATGTCTAAGTTACTACTTTAATGGGCTTAACTCTATAGCTTTGAATACTAGGCTCAGCAAACTCTGGTAAGCCAGTGTAAGACAAGTCAATTTTTGGAGGTAAAAACCTTCTAGTATGAGGAGGTGGGAAAGCATTGTAGCTTTCATATCCTAAGCCTGTCTTACTTTTATCAATAATTTGGCTTCCAATCAACTTATCTAAGCTTTGGGATGCATTTTCAAATTTCTTAATTTTAAAATCAATGACAACTTTTTCTTTGCTAATCTTTTTTAGCTTGCTATTTAGAATAGCCATTTACGAGTCTTTAATTAAAATATTCCTTTTTAATACAACAATATTTTCATTTAAGAGACATTCATTCTTTCTATAATAAACTAGTTATTCTTCTACTAAAGTTAATCCTCTTTTATAGTTGGCCAAATTAAACTCAGATTTATTAAATACTACTCTTAATTCATCATACTGAGTTTTCAGTGTTGCATAGTTTTTCTAGACAAGTTTTAGAACAAGTATTATCAGTAAATACATCTGAGTCTGAAAAAGCCATGAAGGCTATGTTTGTGGGAGCTTCATCATTAGCCATGTGACTCCAATCAAAACCATCTTCATCAATTGCCACCATTGCTTTGGAAGATATGTCTTGCACATTTACAGTCCTTTTTGTGGTTTCTTGATTCCTGGTTTTCTTCTCCATGTTCCTTGGCATTTTGCATTCTCTTACAAAATGCCCCATCTTATGACAGTTAAAGCATTCTACTTTAGTCTTGTCATAACTAGCAGATTCCATTAATGGTAAGCTTCTTTCCAGTCTTCTAAAAGAACCTCTTAGCCCTCATACTTAGTAGTGCCAATTGCCACTTCAAATCTATTTCTTCCAAATTGTCCTTATGAATTTGTTCAAGGTCTTCATGCACACGTTGAGACCCATTTGGTTGGTTGGCCATAAAAGCAACACAGTGGCATCACTTAAGTTAGCAGTACTAACTTGAGGACTAGCAATACTAACTGGTGTGCTGATAGTACTAACTTGAATATTAGCAGTATCAACTTCATTAGTACTGCCAGGAGATGATAGAAAGTCCATATTCTGAGATCCTATGCTTGAGCTTGTGGTAACCGTTCTTTTGACTTCTTGTTCAACAAATTTGAAATTGTTGTAGAGATCATCAAAGCTCACTGTGTCAAAATCTGGTTTTTTTCTCCATACCACAACATGAGTGTTCCATTCAGAAGGGAGACTTCTTAAGAATTTTAAGTTGAGATCTTCTTGAGAGATGTTTTTACCTAGGATGGCCAACTAGCTAACAATTTTCTGAAGCCTGTTAAAGATAGAGTCAAAAGACTATGTGCTAAGAGCATTGAAGTTTTCATACATCTGCTTTAGAAGTGTCTTTTGTGTCTTCTTTGTGGCATCATTACCACCAAATCTTGCTTGTATATCTTCAAACAAAGTCTTGGCATCCTTGTATTGACTGAATGTCAATAGATGTTCATTGGGAAGTGCCATCAACAACATGCTTCTAGCTTTTACATCATTCTTCTTCAGGGCCTTCTCTTTAGTGGTATCTGGACCTGGTATTGTTGAGGTAGAGGTACCATCTGCATTTGCTGTTGTTCGAGCTACTAGTTTAAAGGAATTGCCATTCTCTATGACATCCCATAGAGCATAATCTTAAACTTGAAAGTATTGCTCTATTCTTAACTTCCACATCTCATAGTCACCTTGTTTTAGAAGGGGCAACTTTGTAATAACATTGTTTTAGGTAGTTTCTAGATCCATCTCTTTGTGTGAATAAAGAGTTCTTCTAGATCAAAGTTTTAGGACACAAGCTCTGATACCACTTGTTGATCCCAAATCATGATCGATTCCTTAGCTTGTGTATGGTTAAATTACCTTGGATAAATCTAAAATAACTTATTGTAGAAACTTTGTATGAATACTAAAGTTTATACGGAGTCTACACCTTAATATCTAGAAGAATTACGAATAAAACAGTGATTGTAAATGAACAAAGATATAACCAAACACTTCAATATTATTAGATCAATAATACGAGTAATCTTGAGTAGTATTAGGGTTTACAACCTTGAAGCTTACAAAAGATAAATGTAGACAGATATATTTTACATAAAACCTATGATCTCCTTTTATACACCTAGGAGACCTTACAAGATAACTATCAATCAATCAATCTAATCTGATACGTATATTTCTTAACAAACTAAGATATAAACTT